>AWUE01021231.1:0-24724 GCA_001974825.2 Corchorus olitorius
ATTGTATATTTTTTTTCAAATATATTTCTAAATTGCCATTACTAAATAATATTAATATTTTAATTATTCCATTATTAAAATAATGGAAATTTAGATTATCCTCATTAATTAGGATCCAATATGACCAATAGGAATGCTCCACATCATTTTTTAGCATCTGAAATTTTGTCCAAAACATTCTCCGAGTTGGTTTAGGAGAAGATCAATTATGTCCAGAAATTTGAAGGGCAAAATCGTCCACCGGAATGACAGAATTAGGTCTCAAGGTAAACATAAAAGTTGTAGATTTTGGAATCCTCTTTCCATCGGTACCTCATTTGCATTTTTCTGAGCTCTGGATCAAAAGTTGTGAATTTTCTTACAAAACTGCTATTGTGAAGTCCTCCTTGAAATAAGATTTATCAATGCTGCATCGTTACCGCATACATAATTACTGATTGGACTTGAACTCCTTTTTTGGGCTTCCATACGAACGGATTGGACCTAAGAATATCATATTTAGGCTTCAAGACATCTGTCTTGGCAATTTGGGCTTCATGGACTCAAACGGGCCTAATAGGCCTACTGGTCCGAAATTAGACAAAATCAATATGATCTCCCAATCTATACTATATATAAAAGTACGAATAATGGGTAACTTTACATTTTGCGATTGTACCTTTTTTTTCAAAAATATTTCTAAATTGCCATTACTTAAAATTAGACTTTTATGTTTTATATATGTTAATATATTATTATTGGCCAACCCAATTTCTACTATATATTATTATTATTATTTATTTATGATTTAATTTTAAATTTAAATCTTACTCAAACTATTTTATGTATATTTCTAACTACTTATCCAAATTATTAACGATAATAAATATGTAGCAAAAAAAAAACGATGATGATAAATATATGATTGTTGCATTTGTAATTTTGGTATCATTTTTCTTAAACGTATGTTCATAAAATACAATGGCCATGAAAAGAGTTTGAATTTTTCTTTCTCCATTTTAAAATTTATGTTATTTTTGCAGTTATAAAAACTACCGTCTAAGTATGGTATTGATTAGTTCTTGTCATGTTATGGGAATTTCATTTTCCTTTTATAACTCTTTTTAACTTATTTTCTCCATTATTTTCATTACTATGTTTGATGATTGTTTAAAACGATTTTCAAAAGGAGTTGAATTTTTAAATGTATAATCATACTATAAGAACTAAATCGGATTAAATTGCAAAAAAAAAAGTAACTTATTTTCTTCATCTTTTTAATACAATGTTTGATGATCTCTTAAAACGATATTTCAAAGAAGTTGAATTCTTAAACGTATGTACGAATTTTGATGATTGTTTGCTTTTGTTCTTATTAAAAAAGTTCTATGTTTGAAAGGAAAGAAATTTAGGTCTTGGGTGAGGTGTATGGATTTTTATATCGCATTCTTGTGTAATCCTTTAAATTTAGTGTTTCCTTTGGTATTTGAGTTACTAACACTTTTTCAACATTATTCGATTGGAAACATAAAATAATTTAATTATATTGTGTGATTTGATAATTTATACCGTTGCAAGATTGCGAATTTCATATCTTTTCCCCACAACTAGAAGAGATGATTATATTACAATGGGATATTGGAGGTTAAATGCACTAAGGACAATGGTTAAACGTGAGCTGTTGAAACTTCTTAGGGAGACAGCCTCATTAATCAAATAAAGAAGTTCGTGTGATCTATAATAGAGCGACGATGAGATAAGGGCCCCGAGATTTTTGCTGAAGGGATCCTCTTTGATATTGGAGTTAGTAGGATATTAAGGTGTTTGGATATACTGAAGTTTGTGGGGTCTTAAGGTGTTTAGAGAGTTTAAGATTTAAAGAGTGGAAATAATGAACTTTTACCTTATGTGTGGAGTTCTCTATATATATACAGTGTGGCTTTGGCCCGTTCTATATGGGTTCAACATTGCCCCCTAGGTTTGAGGGCGGTTCTAAAATGATTGCACAAACGGCTATGAAACTAAGCGTCAGGTGGGCAAGTTGGGACGATCTGAGCTAAACAGGCTTACCGGTCGCATAACTAGATAGTGTCGAACGTAACGGTATTCGATCAGATGTATACTCCATGTGGAGAGTGTTGAGTCGTAGAATGCTCGATTTGGTAATGAGCCCCTCTGTCGAACTGTATGGTGCTTTGTGAGATGAATGAGAGATATGCCATGAATGCCGAAAAGGGGAGTGCTCAATTTTTGAGGATTAAGTAGGAGAGTGCGCTCTAGGAATGATAGTGGATAGGAGAACTCGAGCCGATCGTACTCCGTGAAGGAATACCGCACGAAAGAGCTCAAATAAACAATATGGTCCGTTGAAGGTTGGTGAGCATGAGAATGGAGTAATGTTGAACGAATGAAGTTCAAATTGATAATATGCTATATGGAGGAATGCTGAATGGAGGAACTCAGTGTGATAACATGCTCTATATACTACCGAGTGGAGGAACTCAATTCGAATATGTATATGTATACACTATCAAGGAAGAAATTCAATATGAATTATATATGTTTGTACGACTGAACGGACGAGTTCGATTTGCGAATGGAGGAGCTTAATATGAATGATTTATATAGTACTAAATAGAGGAGTTCAACCTGATAATGATATATAATTTTATAGAGAGATTGTCGAAAATTTCAATACCATATTATCAAAAAATTGTAGGGAGATTAACAAAATCTCACACAAAGATTATCAAAAATCATAGGAAGATTACAAAATTCATAGGAAAATTTATTAAAATTTTATAGTTAGGTTATCAAAGTTTCTTATGAAGTTTATCACAATTTTATAGGTAATTATCAAAATTTCATATGGTGGTTATCAAAATTTAATAGGTAATTATCAAAATTTCATAAAAATATTCAATTGAAACATGTTGGGCCACGTGCAACGCACGTGAAAGCTAAAACTAGTATATATATATATAATACGCGGGCTACAACTCTAGTTGTTTTAATTGGGCTATGCTGAATCAAGTTAACATAGAGCATTTTGGGTTTATAGGCAAGTGGCTCCAATGTAAGCCTATTCGTTCGAGTAATTCTGTGAGGGTCCGGAAAATTTTTGTCTTGCAAACAGAATGGAATAAAATTAGAATTGGCATGTAGATACAGTTATTTTAGATTGAATGGCAAGAAATGGAAATACAATTTACAGTAGCCTATATTTCAACTCTAGTTGATTTGATATCAACTTGAGAAATTCGTAGGTACATGAAAAGCTTGAAGATGACAGAATTTTCAAATTGATCTTGTACCCTTTTGTGCTTCAGGACTTGGCATATGTGACAAGCTTTGCAAGGTGACATCACCCTTTTTATTTAGTAAATTTCCACAAGTTCATAATTTCGACTGCCATTTCTCTTGTTCAACGTTGCAAAAGAAAGCTGGAAAATGGTTATCCTTGTCCAAGGCTTCTAATTTGGTACTTAAGGCAGTCACAAAGAAAGGTGAAATTAATGGGTAAAATGTGATGCAAACAAAGAACAAAGGTGATATTATATTGTTAAAGCTCAGCTATAGGCTACAGCCTATAGGGAATTCAAGCTATGAAGAGAGGGTGCCCGGTGCCTAAACAGAAATAAAAATGCCAAACGAACTAATTAGTACTCGATTTACCATTTTTAAATTGAAATATAAAATATTAGTACAATTACATAAGCAGTCCCAAAAGCCGAAACAACAAATCAATGGGATGGGAGTTGGGACATCAATTTTCTTTCAATCGGTGGCTTCCCTTCCCTCTTAAAAAAAAAAAAAAAAAATCAATCGGTGGCAGCGCACAAACGAAACCAAACAATAACATACGAGCGAGGCAGCACCAGGTCCAAAATGGACAAAAGAGTAGAGAAACAAAAAATCGTCTTTCCTTTATTCCCTTTCAATTCTCCCGAATCCGATTGAAAAAAAGACCCAAATCAAACAGAAACAGTACTTCTTATTAACTTTTCCTTCTTTCATTTTCAGTAAAAGAAAACACAAAAGCTTCTTCTTCTTTTTTTCCCTTTCTTTTCTAACTCTTTAGAAATCAAGCAAGTTCAGAAGCCTTTCTTTTTCTTTCAAGAGCTAGAAAACCCAAAAACCAATTTTCGTTTTCCAAGCTTTCCAAAAAAGGGGAGCAGAAGAAAAATGAGCTTCCTCTTGTTTCTTTTCAACAATAAAACTTAGAAAACAGATTGCTATCTTTCGGGGTCTGTTTGAGGCTGTTGGTACCTCTCTTCTCGTCCCTCTCAAAAAAAAGCTCCTCAAAACTCTCCTCAATCTCTCTAAATTCTCCCTCTTACTTCATTTTTTTATAAGTAATTTGGAGTAATAAATACTATAATTCTTTCTTTTTTGTTTTCTCATTTATCATTTAAATCAAATTAGTCGACATGAAGTCATGCTACCGCCGCTTAACGGTCGGCCCAACGCTCCCGGTTCAATCGCCCAAGTTAAAACCAACGGTACCCTGCATTCCCATCACGCCTCCTCGGTTTGACATGAATCAACGACCAGTTGGAATCGGCCTGCGATTAAGAAAGTGTTGGAGAGTGGAGGCGGTGGGGCCGATTGGAAGATCGGAAGGTGGAGATGGCGCAAAGAAGGCGGGAGCGGGAGCAGGGCCAGGGCCGTGTTCGTATTCAGTGGGGGATCAAAGGGTGGGAGATCGGACGGTGGAGATTGGAAGGGAAGAGAGGAATCAGGCAGTGGAGGTCGCGGTTGCAGCCGGAGTGACGGTGGTGCTGGGAGTAGGGAATAGGGTGCTCTATAAACTGGCTTTGGTTCCTCTCAAACATTACCCTTTCTTTCTAGCTCAGCTCGCCACATTCGGGTACTCTAAAACTCTGCCATTATTGATTTGTTTTTCCTTCCTTTTTTTTAATTGTTATTTCTTGTTTAGTGTGCGCGTGTTTTTAGACTTTTCTTTATTCCTGTTTTCTAGTACTAGTATTTTGTTTTTTTTTTTACTTCTGCCAGACCTTTTTGTGCTGCTTCCACGTCATTAACTGTGTTTTATTAGCTGTGCATAACTGTTTTGACCCAAGAAGTTTGCCGTCGTTGGATTTCCAACTTAAGATATTGTTTTTGACATGTGTTTTTGTTATTGTGTTTTTGTCTATTTGCCCCTTCCGACGACAGCAATGCTGAAATTGAAAGTGAAAATAACTTTCTATTTGAGAAATCTATCTGGAAAAAAAAAAAAAAGCGGAGAACATAATATATATTACAATAATAAGTGGTTCTTGTATTATCTTATGATTTGGATCTCATTTTTCACATGGTGATCACTGATGGGATAGTGAACAAGTGGTTGTTTAAAACAAATCCAAAGATTATATATAAGTAGTACGTTTTTACTTTTTATTAGGAAATTTTACAATTTTATAGGAAGCTAGTTTTGTTCTTCTCTTAATATACTAATAATAAATCGGCTGGAATAATCAACTGAAAATAACTAACAAATTTTATAGCCAAACTTAGCCTTGAGAAGCAGCCAAAACTCATAATGGGATGTTTAACTATACATTGTCGGATAGTGGAGCGTGTTGTGCCCAAAATCACTTTTTATTTTTGTAATTTTTGGGTCGAAATTAGATGTCTCAGCCCCCAGTTATTCTCCCATTCAATCAATTACCGACTCTTTCACAGTCCGGAGTTTTTTATATGTTAGTGATAGAAGATGATGAGATCATAACTTAGACATCTTAGTCTAAGCTTTTTCTTTATTATAAGTGACCATCAATGCTGACTTAAAAGACTTTATGGGTGGTAAATCATAGCGATTTTTGCCTTTTATACCCACTTAAAATGAGTAGGGAATATTCCTTTAACAACAATGATGATTTAGCTTTAGAATATATATATAATTATTATGCATAAAGCTATTGTGCTGTACGGAGTTGCATGATTGAGATTTGTGACCTTGTTTGTGAATGCCTTTGGGTGTGCATAAGGAGGAGATATTGCTTGTAGTTTGCTACATTTAGCTTTGTGTTTGAAATCTTTAATCATCTGAAACTAATATGGTTTAGCTTTGTGAATTTTAATATGATGGCATATGATTTCATTAAGAATATTACTATTTTAGAATGAGCATCATGCACTCCGTAGCGTTGTCCGTTCACTACTAAAACTTTCTTATCATAATCTTCTTGTTGCGTTTAAATATGAAAGTTAATAGGAGAAATTCAAAAGTATGAGGAGAACAAAATAGAATTGACAAGGAAAAAGTAAAGTCATACTGACCTTTACAAGTGGTGGGTTCAAAATGAAATTAAATCCATTGATGTGAGAAGGTATAATTAGTAAATTACAAAAGAAAGGAGGAATCGAAAGACGGTTGTGCAACACCACACATTGATTTCCATTATCGAAAAAGGGATTGAATTGATACCATCACCTGGACTCATTACACATGTGGTGGCCGGTGGGCCTCAGTGCTACCTTTACCTTTATGTTAGACACTACCCTACCTAGAGTAGCTTTCGTCTCTGATTTTGGTTTGTGGTCTTGAAGCAATCTTTTCCATTTTGGCATTTAACAGTAGCGTCTTTTTTGTTTCTGAACATGTATATAGCACTGTATATGCTTTATAGTTTATATATGAATTTTGTCAAATACGACTTTTAAGTATATTTTTCCTTGTACTGAAGCTAGTCACATATCGTTCAACAAGTAGACTCCTGATATTAAACTTATGTTTTAATTTTGGTTTCACTAATTTCTTCTTTCCACATCACAATGGTTATTGAAACAAAACATATTTTTACATTAAAACTTTTCTTTTTATATAATTCTTGAAAAAATGTATATGTATTTGTGGCAATAACCATTGTTATCATTGTGGTGGATATACATCCTTATTGATGAATAATGGAGTGTTAAATACCTTCAACAACTTCTCAAAAAAGGAGAAAACTTCAACTTTTTTTGTGGGTCTCAGTATCATCATCTTCTGAAAGAATGATATCACTGTTTATACTAATATTCTAATATTAAAATTTCAAAATATCTTAGACATTGTCTTTGCTTTGTATCCGATATATAATATCTCTATATTGTTGAACCCCGAATAAGTTACCAATTCTGACATTCGAAAATGGTGCGTGCACATGCATGTATTTAATTAGTACTACAATTTGAATTTATGTTTTTAGACATAAATGATAGATATTAACCATTGATGTTTACATTTCCGGCCAAAAAGAAAAAAAACCATTGATGTTTACATGTCCAGAGACATGCGTACACAGTCCATTTTTCTTGTTCCATAAGATGCATGGGCAGTAGACATTGTTAGTACTATAAATTTTCAATCTTCTATTGCCTTTCAAAGAACCTGATGCCTTTGAACACAAAAGGTCTACAATTGGTACTCAAACTCAATATGACAATGGATAAATCAAGACCAAGTCTGTTTGACTCTACCTCTAAAACTTCTGCTCTGCCAAAAACCTTTTATGTCACTAGAATTGAACAGTTTTAAAGAAAAAAAAAAAGGAAAAGAAAAATTTGCTCTGCTATTTTAATAGCTTCTTGGGAATTTAAAGAAAATTGAGAGTAGCTCTAAATGTACATTTCCCAAAAATTTCTTGTGTCTATATGCTAAATTAGTTAAAGCTGTTGGATTTTCCTTTAGTTAGAAAGTATGGCTAACGTCTCTACCCTTGATTCGTTGTTTTCAGGTATGTACTTGTATACTTTTCTGTATTGTATCTTCGGTATCATGCTGGTATAGTTACAGATGAGATGCTTTCCATGCCAAAAGCTCCATTTCTTGCTGTTGGCCTTCTGGAGGCTCTTGCTGCTGCAACTGGAATGGCAGCTGGAGGTTAGCTCAAGATCTAATGTCTTTGCAATGTTGTCTCCTTCACACACTAATATTTCTAGAACATCTTTGTTTGGTGATTTTAGGATATATTTGTCTGTATTTCATAATATTTTTAAAATGAGCATTTAAATATTGGATGGTCATCCTATTGTGTTACTATTCAACATGAGAGCTATTTTTCTTTGTCTTTTAGCATCTTGGAAGAGACCGTTTTAGGTGTTCGAAGCTAACTTCTATAGTTTTCAAAATTTTTACAATCCATACAGATTTCTTAATATTGTATAATGTTTCTGTTTGTTGGTTCTAGCTCCTCAATTCCCTCAGGTATACTCTTATTGAAAATTAGCTTATTTAAAAAGTGCCTTCAGTTTTAAACATGGCTTCAGTTTAGTGGCTTTCAGACCAGTCCATCCCGTCTGAAAGTAGTTCCCTATATTTGTTTGTTATTTCAATTCATGTTGAAGTTAACATGAATTTGTTTGGGAGTTAATGGCAGGCTATATTGTTTTTAAAATTTTAGCTACTCCTTTTATTTCTAATAGATGTTTTTCTCCATCTTTATTCAGCAATTCTATCTGGGGCATCTATTCCAATTTTGTCTCAGGTAAGAAACAGTTACAGCTTATGTCTAACATCAACTGCAACCCCCGTTTAACTAATGCACTGGTGTTTCTCTTGGGCCAAAAATTTTCTCTCAACTATGGAATTTCTGAAAATAAAAGTACTTGATTAAAAGAGCCAATCCTATCTCTCTGGCTAAGTGAGAGAACAGGAGAAGAAGATAATAAACCAGAAGGCTTTTGAGAAAAATAATAAATAAAAAAATCTTAAAAGCAACCTAGTTTATACGTGTAAAGAAGCAGAACAATTCTGCCGGTCGCTTCATATGTTATGCAAAGTTTATTTTAGGCTCTAAACCTTTTTTTCTTGATGGATGAGCTCAACTTATTTGGTGTATGAATATTGTAGACATTTCTTGTGTGGCAAATTCTCCTGTCCGTTATTTTTCTTGGGAGGAGGTATAGATTAAATCAACTACTTGGATGCTTTCTTGTAGCTGTCGGTGTAATCATAACTGTGGCAAGGTACTCATAACTGTTTCATTACATCAATTCATCTATAATTTTGTTTCGCAGTTCCTACTTGTCCCCTCAAAGTTCCTTGAGTTGTAGAGAGCCTGAAAGTGAATGAGAGTCATAATCTCTTGGGAAGTGATTTGGTTTTCGAGTGGAGTTTAATTGCAGTAAGTCTTTTGAAAAGTAGCATAGTCTTAGGTTTAGGTGCATGAAGAGATTATAATTTATAGAGCTTGAGGCTTCAAAGCTCCTTTATGATGATGATTAGAGAAGAACAATGAGAAGCTGATTGACCATTAATTCCATATAACGTTGTAGGAGGAAGTTCTAGGTCTCTGTTTTAGCTTGCAATTCAACCATTCCAGCTTTCAGGACGACTTTGCATTTTTAATGCTATATTCGATTGTTCTTTATGGATTGGTGAATTCTTCTTCAAGGTTCCAATTGATTAGAGGTCATAGTTTTGTGTATTCATTTGACATGAGCTTAAAATTGATTTCAGTAAAAACATCAGAAAAATAAAAATCTGAGCAGATATTTTCCTGGTAGTGTTGATGTTGACTTAGCTCCTTTAACCATTTGAAGGAAAATAACATATTTACCTTTAGTCAGATAATACATAGAATAGCATTATTAGTTTCAGTGGTGATAAATTGAGACATAGACACTACCTCTCTAGTCTCTAATATTGTATAACCTACCAGTTTGCACACAATGATTGTACCTATGCAAGCCATTGAGAAATAGGTGTTTTGTCTGTGTCTACTATTGCAGTGGATCTGGCACTGGTAATTCATTGAAGGAAGCTGGCATATTTTGGAGTCTATTGATGATAGTTTCCTTTTTGTTGCAAGCAGCTGATACTGTGCTAAAGGTTGTTGGCTTTCTTACTAAAAATCTAACCATCCCCCAAGGCCAATTATAATTCATTCATCTAATAGATGATGTTTTAATCATTTGCAGGAAGTGATCTTTTTGGATGCCACACGGCGATTAAAAGTACGATGTTTACTTGCAAAATTTTCTATAGCTTGTCGGTCAAAATGAACATAAGAAGTTGAGAAATATTTCAGTCAGTGCATGCATTGTGTTAAAGATTCTTTTTCTTGCATATGTTGCAGGGTGGTTCAGTAGATCTATTTGTTGTAAATTCCTACGGATCTGCATTTCAAGTATGTACCTTGTTGAGTTACAGTGTTACATTTCGCAACAATTTCCATTTACAGTCTCCTTTATTAATGGTCCTCTCTAATATGAATGGTTGAATTTTGATATTAATGTATTGTGTTTAGTGCAGGCATTATTCATTTGCCTACTTCTACCTTTTTTATCAAAACTTTGGGGCATTCCATTTAGTCAGCTTCCAACATATCTAAAAGATGGTGCAGCTTGCTTCTTGAACATTGGTGGTACTTTATCAAGTGGTAAGCCATTACTGTTTCATATTCATTATCTACTATATGTTTTGAAGGTCTACTGATTCCAGAAGTGTAGGCAGTGATTGCCTTTCCAATGGGAAGGCATTGTGCGCCATGATTTGCCCATAAACTGCACATGCATCATGCAAGAAACAGACTTGGATACAGGTTGCTCATCATTGTATCATTCACTTTTATTTGATACTGTGCACTAAACATTTCAGAAATGCCATATACGAATTAACATCTTTATAAAGGTAAAGGAGTAGATGTATTGCGGTCTGGGACTGCTCTTATGTACCAAAAAAAAAAGAAAAGAAAAGAAAAGGAGATGTATTGGTGGTTTAACATACTCCGGAATTATTGAGGTTTTGAGAATGATAGAAATGTGATTTCGTAGTATCTATAATAGTAGCCTATTACCCTTGAAACCAAAGAGAAAACTGAAGAAAGAAAAAATTGATAGAAGTTCTATTTGTTACTTATGGAGCTGGTTTGCCATTCAGATTAACCATTCTGTCTTTGCACAAGCCTTTTCTGCTGTCAGGCTCTGAAATCAGCATGTTATCCATTTAAGTAGTTTGAAATTTTGCTGACCACAGGATGTGATGGTGCACCACTACTGCCTTTGCTGTTTATTATTGTCAATATGGGGTTTAACATATCATTGCTACATCTTCTCAAGATATCTTCTGCAGTGGTTTCTTCACTTGCATCCACATTTTCAGGTAATCCTTTTCCAAATATCGGGCTTTTTGGTTAGACGGACCTGATTTTGATCAAAGCTCCACATGACCTATCTAATGTGTCTGCAGTCTGTCTGTCTATATACGTGTATATGTTTCTTTGTTTCTTCGTCTTCTTCTAAGCATGAACAACTGAGTATTGCTAAGGTGTTTGGCAAGATTTGAATCTTATACTTGCACTGTGCCACTCAAGTCGTAGAAGTTAATTTTGAAATCCTTATATTAAGTTAATGCCATATGCCAAATCGGAGCCTTTTTCTTCCAACAATAAAGAGTTACATAGTCAAATCTGCTTTTGGTTTATATGACTGAAATTTTGTTATGAAATCTTGCATGGCAGTGCCTATTTCGGTCTACGTGTTCACGCTCCCTCTACCATATCTTGGTGTTGCATCATCGCTTCCAACCGGTTTTGTGGCCGGAGCAATCGTCCTTGTAATGGGGTTGCTTATCTATGCTTGGTCACCGTCTGGTTCCACCACCGCCTTGCCATCACCTTCCACCTAGATCATAGCCCATCGCTTCATCAACTGCTATTTACTCTACTTGCAGTATGATAATTAATCATCATAATTACAAAAGTAAGTCAGGCCTACGGTATGAGGAAGGAAAATGTTTGCTGTTTGTAATTGTAATCTTCATTTTTTTTGTAAAATCTTATGGTTCCTAGTTTCAATTCATGATACTTGTATGCTGAGTAAAGGTGAAAAAAATCAGAGGAGGTGGGGGGGGGGGGGTGGGGGGGGGGAATAATCATTTGGGATTCGACAAAAAAAAGAAAGTCATTTGGGAGAAATAGAAAATGGGAAGTGTATTAATTTAAATAAATAGAATGCTGGATGATTATCATCCAAAGAAAGGAAAAATGAAATTTTCTGATGGAATTAGCAATATAAATCATTGCTATTTGCAATTTTTTTTCTCAAAGAAATGATTAGTTATGGCCTAATCAGGTCTAAATGACAAATTTCTACTCCTGTTGAGATACTCGGAGTACGTTTACTTTTTATTAGAATTATCCAATATATCCACCCGCTCTATGTTGCGGGCAAGGAGTTGAATATCTCGGTATAGTTTTCGAACGAATATATCAATGTATATTTCAATTTTAAAAAATAAATGGTTTAAAATATAAATGGTCAAAAATGGAAACGACGTATATTTTATTATAAAGAACTGTGATACATGCATGCCCCGCCGGAATCTCATCTAGGAAAATCTATTAGATAGACCAATTCCACAAGTTCATCTATGGTTTATACCGATAAAATTATGGTGGAATTGTTTAAGAATACCGATAAAATTATGGTGGAATTGTTTAAGAATAGATTTGATAGTACTCTTCATCATACTATTCTTAATTTACTCTATCTCTGTTTTGATCTAACCTCTATCACTTGTGTCAAATTACTATCATTTCGTATTTTGAGCTTCAATCGTCCTTCAATTAACTTCTGATCAGCATAAGGAAGTAATTGATGTGCCATTAGCATGAACACTTTTGATCTAAAATACTCTTTGAAGTTATCCTCTATCACTTGTGTCAAATTATTATCATTTCGTATTTTGAGCTTCAATCGTCCTTCAATTAACTTCTGATCAGCATAAGGAAGTAATTGATGTACCATTAGCATGAACGGTTTTTTCCATACTAACAAGTAATTGATGTGCCATTAGCATGAACACTAATTTTTCCATATTAAACCCATTTTACTGTGAATTTAACTCTCTATAGTGTATGCCAATACTATAAATACAGTATATTGTGTTTGGGGGTAGAATGATGGTTTGTCCCAAACACAAAGATAATAGATGCATCTTTGTCCCAAACACACCCCAAAAGCACAAGGAAATTCACCGAGGCATATAAAGACAAACATCATAATTAATACTATTTGCCAATCTGTGTACAACAAAATTTACTAATATTGCCATTTTGTGAACTTTTTTGTACTACTGTTAGGACATCTGCTTAAAAGTTAAAACTTCATCAAGACATCCCATGTTTCTTACTAGAGGCATTGCATTTGATAAGAGCTAAATTCCAATTAATGATAAAAATTAAGGGGTCGTTTGACATCGTTTTTGCTTTTTTGTTTTTTGTTTTTATTTTTGTTACGCTGTTAATTTTTGAAAACAAAAACATGTTTGGATATACATTTTGATTGTATGTTTTTATATAAAAAAGTTAAAAAAAAATGGTTAAAAAACATGTGAGTTACTGTTCATCATTGTGCTTCTGTGTTTTGAAAGTGTTTTGAAAAAACATGAAAACACAAAATTCTTGCTTCCACTTTTTTTCCAAAACACCGCTTCTGTTTCCAAAATTTTTGAAAACGGAAACAGCTTGCCAAACATGTTTTCACGGTTTTGTTTCCAAAAACAGAAAATTGGCAACAGAAATGATGCCAAACGAATGCATAATACTGTTCTTAATTAGTTTTGACTTGTGAAGTTATCTCTTTAATATTGGCCAAAAAAAAGGTTATATCTCTATACTTTTTAAGTTTTTATACAGTTTTTAGGCCTCGACATACCCAATGCTTTAGGCCTGAACTGAGTCTTAACCATAGGATAGATTCTGAAACACATAATTATTAGTAACAAACTTGAAATGGACAATGTTTTTGCTATTTATAAGTCATTAAAACACTAAAATTTCAGGATTTGAGTTGAAGCTTATAGTAGCTAAAGTGCATTTACATATTACTACTATATATACTATATATTATTTTTAGTTACTAGGGAAATTACTAAAAGGCCAAATTGAGGATTAATGTGGTGCCACCTTTTGATTTTTTTTTTTGTCTTTTCTCACTTTTCGGATGACTAAAAAGCCCCTCTATGAGTTTCCCTCTTCCCTTTTCCTGTTACCCCTTTTTGTAATTACTCATTTCCCTTCCTTAATTGCTTTTAGTTAATGTTTCTCCCCCCCTTCTTTTTTCCTCTCACCAACTCAGTTGCTGCTTCCTTTCAACTCCTCAGTGCTGATCAATCTTCATGTTTACCAAAAATTAAACATTTCATTACTCCCCTCTGTTTTCAGCTTTATATCTCTTTCCTTTCACTACGCCAAAAATGACTTTAGGCAACACTTGTTTATAAGCATTTTCAAAATGTTGTAGGAAGGCTTTAAGCCAACACTCATATAACACTTTGAAAAGAGTTACTACCAATTAAAATATCCTAGTAACTTACAACACTTGGAACTCTAGTAAACCACAAGAAAAGTGCTGCCCCATAGCCCAATAGTTTTTTTAGTAATTAATTATTATTTATGAGAAAAAAGAGATCGTTGAAAGTTAAATAAAAAGGAAAAAGCTTCAGACCAAAAAAATAAAAAAGGAGAAAGTATCTTAGTAAAATAAAAATCCCACTTTCAGTTTATGACATGAGAAAAAAAATCAACTTTCTTTTCTCTTACTTCTTTTCCCCACAACGCAGCTCCCTTTCCACCATTGCAGATTAGAAGACCTTCAAATATTCTCTCAATTACAACTCTTCTTTTTTTAGTTCAATTTCAAATCTTGTTTTGATTGTAAATCTCAACTATCGATCAATTTATTTTTACCAAATCGACTTTCAACTTCTCATAATGTGAGATTAAAATTTGGAGTTAAACCCTAAATTTTTAATTTTTTTAGTTTGAATATTTATTTTCTTTGAGATTCGAGAGATTCATTGTTGATAGATGGATTTGATTTGAGTTTGTTTGTTTGGCAGAGGAATGTCGAAAGTGCGAACGACGCCTTTCGAGGGCCAAAAATCAGGGACTTCTGCTCCCTGCAAGAAGGTTTTTAGTTTGCTTTCATTTCATTTAATTTTATTGATATTTCGATTGTTGATAGTCTAGTGCTAGATCACTGTGATGTAAGAAGTTTTTGATCCGTTTGATTGTTGCATTCGGTTTCTTATTGAAATTGTTCTCATTGAATAATACTTACTTTGATTTCATCGATTAAGCTTTAATTCTACTATATAGCGGATAATAGACATGAATCTTAGTAATTTATGGTGTTGATTTCTCCAATTCAATGTGTATTGAGCATTTTATATACGGAATAGAAATTGGAGGTTAATGTAATTGAATGTTATTCAGTTTACATTTCTATGAAATTGATTTTATGAGCATTTTAGTTTCTATCTTGCTCTCCACTACAGAGTAATGGAGAGGAGCTTAATCTGATTTTTAGGGTGTTGCTTCCCAAAAGTGCCAAACCTTATAAGAAAGAAAAAGTTTTTGCTGGAATTGGTAAGTAAGTAAGTAATTTATTCCCTAGTTAAATAATTTTACCAAATTTAAGTTGAAACTATAGTAAGTAATTAATTAATAATAGTTTAAAAATTTATTTTAAAGGTTGTAGGTTTAAGAATTAATTCACCTCAAATGCTTTTACAGAATGCTTAACACATTTGGGGCCAATACACCTTGGTGTGAGGTTTGCACCTGTGATGATTCAAAATTTGATATCCATCCATTTTTCCTATTACTTTCTGCATGTATTCTGGAATGTTATGATTACCATTTCCTATCCACTTTAGACTTTAGCTTATGGTCATAAAAGCACGTTGCCCCATGAATTACAACTTTATCAATTATTTCTGTATTTGGTGTAGTGTTGGTTTCTCTTCATGTAATTTTAATATTTGATGCTTCTTCTTGTTGAAACTTGATCATTTTAAGTGAATTTTTGTCACAGTTGGTAGATGTTGATCATTTTAGTAAGGAAATTGGTCTTCTTTCCCAGTCTAATCATGTTGATCATTTTAATATTTGAATCTTGTCGAGCTCATGAGAGTGGTAAATAAATATTTACTACTTCTCCTAGTTATTGAGTGATCTGTTTATCTGTTCCTTGTTTTCAGATTATAATCACCCAATATTGTGGATAACATGAAGGAGTAGTTTAATGCCCAACATGTGACAATTTCAAGGTTTGTTAAATACTTTTTGGATGCAAATTCAATTATGTATTACATGCATTGGAGTTTCAAAATTGTCATTTTCACCGGAGTATGTATGGATATGCATGGATTAGAGTATATTCTTGTGGTAAGTCATAATTAATTCATTTAATTTATACTAAGAAGTTAATTTTGGTCCTAATACTAGAGTATATTTTATCCCTAATATGATAGATGAGATACAAGCATGCCAGCAAGTGATAGCCAAAGCTGAAAAGGAATACTAGATGTCAGAAAACATCAGCGATTGTCATGAAACAATGAAGGTAAATTTTCCTATTTTCAGCATAAAGCAAGAATTAACTATGTAGTTTAACTGTTCAACTTCATATGCTGGTTTTAAGTGTTAAGTTCAACACATGCTTTCATTGTTTTTATTATGTTTTACATTCTTTGGTATCTAGTAGAGATATTTAATTTGTTGACTGTTGTGGAATATGTTTATGAAAAATAGGCAACCTGATGAAGAGTCTTTGTTTTCTTGTTCTAATATTGGTGGTTCACTGTTTAGTAATATGCATATTTGCCTATGTCAGAATCTTTTACTTGTTCTCTACTCCAAAGCATTTCTACTAGTAAGGTACTTAGTACTGTTGTAGCAAAGACCTCAGCAGATGTGGTCTGGTAAGAGTTCTGTTATGATGTTAGTTTATAGCATTGTCAAAGAATGTTGTATGATTATTCATGTTTTTGACTATGTCTCTAACTTTGATTTGCATTCAATTCTTTCAAAGCACCCAGTGAAAGTTCTGCCTGTCCTGGAGCAATCTGGTCTTCAAGTCATAGGTTGTCACATAGGTGTATACTATAATTTTAGGGCTACAAACTGAACTGAGACTTGGCAAATTTAACCGTTTAAAGTTTTTCTCCTAGTAATGCTTGTCTGAATTTCTAACTTAGTAACTTAGATGCACTGGTTTCAGAATATGTGTTGCGTATGCATGTTCTGTAGCAAGTACTAGTTGCCTCTCTTTTTCCTCATCTTTTTACTTATTGAATCCTTTTACTTCAATGTGTATGAAATAGTGCACTCTGGTTTTCATTGTCTGGGTATTATTTAATGACTTTACCTATGTACAGTGTTTTGATGGAAACCAAAGACATGACAGAGAAAGTCAGAGGAGGGCAAGTGGTGATTAATGTCTCCAGTGAAAAAACTTTCAAAGGGTCTGAAGGATCTGCTCCAAAAGAAGCAGAGGCATTGCACCCTAAACAAAGTGCTCAAGATTCAGCCAAACAGTATGTTTAGGTTCTTTTTGACTAGGTTTCATATGATGTTGGTTTATTGATTGAGATGAATATTACTTTTGTGGAACTCTCTAACAGTTTTAATGATTGAGTAATGCTTTTAATGAACCTCATGAAACTTTGTAACAGTGCCAGAGATTGTGTATTAATGATTGAAATGAACTATTACTCTTATGTTACTTGTTTATTCGGGATAAAATGGGTTCATAGGCATTGGATGACTTGTTGAAATGTAATCTAATTGAGATCTTAAAGAAATTTATAATTATTACATCAAAATAGGTTTTTTTTTAATTATCATTATCTTTTAGAAGCATTTAATTATTGACTTTAATTCATACCATTGTGTTTCTATAAATGACTTTTGGAAACACTTTTAATATGTTATCATTTACATGTTTTGGTCACATTTCTGAAATGTTTTCAAAAGGTGTGTGCGCTTTTATAAATGAGCTTTAGAAGCATTTAAAATATGTTGTATATCATATAATTTAACAACACTTTGAAAGATGTTTTAAAATGGTGTATAAGCGTAGCTATACATCATAATTAACAACACTTTTGAAAGTAATGCTACATACATATATAAGTGTTTTTATAGAG
This sequence comes from Corchorus olitorius, assembly GCA_001974825.2. Classification (NCBI taxonomy): domain Eukaryota; kingdom Viridiplantae; phylum Streptophyta; class Magnoliopsida; order Malvales; family Malvaceae; genus Corchorus; species Corchorus olitorius. Next base: position 17,906 of record AWUE01021231.1, read on the forward strand.
AAAAGGCGACGGGGGCAGATAAAACACATTGAAAAGTGCTGCCTTTGCTCTTTAAAAACACTTGTTGTACATTTTACAACATAATGCAAGTGTTGTTAAAGGCCTTAATTGGTGTAGTGTTTTTCTTCTCCTTCCCCATCTCTTCACCATGGACTGTTCAATGTTTTTCTTTCTGAATTAAACCACCCTTTCTTCAATATGTTTATTATTATCCTATAATTAACACTGTTGTGGTCAAAAATTACACTACGATCTTCAGAAGTAGATCTTCTTCTGACTCACGAACCTTAGGACTCTAAAACACCTATAAGAAGCGGATGCTTGGTGGTGATGCTCTAACTAGTGACGTTCTCCTTGGTGTATTGAGAATTCCGAAGAGGATTCCCAATTAGGTGTCGAGTCTTGATGCTTTTTCTAATGCCCCAATATAAAGAGTTTGCTATGTATTTATAGGCATGAGGGGTGCCACGTCAACGTGAATGAGATAAGCATTAGATTCTAAATTTCAGGTCCCAGTGTCAATCCGTGGAAAGTCATTTCAGACAGCTAACTTTCCTTATTGATAATGATGTCGGCGCGCGGGCATGTCCTTGCTCGTATACGCATGACGTTCGTCGCTTTGGCGTACAATATTAGGATCAACATCAGCCCCCCAGTTGTTAAAATGACCATAAAGTGGTTGTTTTGAACGACTGAATGCCAGTAAAAAAGATGTGTCGTGCCGCCCCTCGTGTCGCTCATTCCATCGTGGAGTTCATTCAATTTTTGCCTAGTTTATACTCGATTACGGAGTTCATTTGTTGTCGTCGATCGTCGGTTTCCCAACGCATCTTTTTACTTTGCTCTCGGTCGAAACGCTGAGTTTTGAATTAATTTCAAAATTTTGGCGGGCTCCATCTTTTGACACGTGTTGCCTAAGCGTAACGTGGCTTGCCCTTGACCGTTCGATCACTCCGTCTACCCAACTTCTGGCTGCGAATTCCAGAAGATATAAATTACGACCTTTCCCCTTTTATTTCTCATTCATCTGCTTTTGACCTAAATCTGCTACTTTGCTCATTTATCATCGTTTCGCTGTCTTATCTCCGGCGACCTTTCTGGTGAGTTTTCCCGTCATTTATGATTTGTGTAGCGTGATTTCAATCAGTTCCAGCTTTAAGATTCCGGTTTACTCGTGTTCTTGCGCCTCCCCTCATTCATGTACTGTATATTGTGCTTATTTCTAGGTTTTCAACTCTAGTCAACAGCTTCTTCCATAATCGTCTTTCCATATTCTTCAGCTTCCTCCACAACGGCGATACTAGGAGAATTTGATCAGCCAATCGACGTCCCTAGTTCGTCTTCATCTGGTGGCTCCCCAATAGTTTTTCTCAGAGATCTAGGCCGCGAGTTTCCCGAGTTACAAGCTAAGCTTGGTAAGGATTTTGTTGTTTAAGGATTGGTTTGTTGTGTCATGTCTGCGTCGGAAGATTCCCAGAATATCTCGAAATCTCCAAGTATGGGGGAGGAATCCTTCCACAGTTCTGATCATCAAGCAGCGGAAGAAAGTAGTTCGTCGAGTCCTAAATTAGTTAGAAAAAGAAAAGCCCCCGAACCTGCTGTGTCGAGTCGTCCTGCAGATAGCCCCCCTAGTTTAGGCGAGGATATTTTTGCTGGTTTGTCTCCGCTTGCCCATTCTGCCATACCTGGCTCGGCTGCTGCTGGAAGATCGCCAGTTACCGAAAGTCCAAAGACTCCAGAGAATGCGCCAACGCAGGCTGCAGGGTCGTCAGCTCAAGCCGAGCATCTTGCTGAGTCTGCTCCCAGCCATGCCTCAGCTTCTGTCCAAGAAGAGAGTAGAAGGGACTCGGGCAGCATGGCTAGTTCATCGGCATATCGAGAAAAGGCATGGGTGACCAATTATAATGATGAGGTCGATGGCGCTTTTGCTGCCGCTAATCAGATTGTCTCCAAGTATATGAAAGATGGAGAACCTGTCTCGATTAAAACTGTTAAGGCGATGGCCTGTAAGGCCGGTTTGGGTTCAGCCTCTGGATTTAAGTTCTGTCACCCCAAAGAAGACGATCGTCTGTATAATCTTCGAAGGAACGGCCGTCGTGCCTTTTTTACTCGAGTAATGTTTGAGTGTGGCTTCAGGCTGCCAGGGCATCCATTCGTCTGGGAACTCTTGGACTTTTCGACATTGCCGCTTCTCAAATCACTCCTAACGGCTGGGTCCAAGTCATTTGCTATATCGTAGTTTCCATCTATATGAACTGGAAACCCAGCCTGGATCTGTTCAGGCATGAATACAAGGTGTCCAAGAATGGTGGATTCATCAGTTTCAACTGTAGGGAAGGAAAAGCGTGGTTTGAGTGTCCTTCCAGCTGGCGTGCGTGGAAACCCGAATTTTTGGGGTTCAAGTTAAAAAGGGGCGAAAATGGCCAATCGAAGTTCGTCGGACCAATATCGATACTAAAAGTTACAACGCTTTGAAAGCTGAGCTGAGTCCTGATGATATTAAGCAATTAGAGTTCCTAGACACTCATTCTTTTAAGTATAGGGATCTAATTCATGCCGCTCGTCTGGTGCTGTCTGGCCTCAGCCCCCTGCCCTCGAAGATGAAGGACATTACAGATGTCGATATTGAGGTATGCCTTCCTCTAGTTATCCCTTAGAAGAAAATTGAGGAAGGCAAAGAAGTCGATGTGCCTGAGCCTGTCATTGTAAATACCTTGTGAGTCCAAGGTCATCAATTTCTACCTTCTGATGTCCAGTTTATGGAGAAGACGTTCGTCCCACCTGTGTGGAATGGAAAGGAATGGGTTGAAAAGGGTTCCTCCCCTACTAATGTACAAGCCACTGGTCCTGGAAATCGCGGTAAGGGCAAAGGTTTGATGGCATTGAATGCTATGGCTCTAGCTTGCCGGTTGTCCTCTCTTTTCTCAACCTTCTCCAGTCTCCGAGCCACAGGACTCATCTGATGGTGTTTAGTCCTGTATACTTTATGCTTTTATGTACGTAATTGAGATTGTATGTGCTTACTTTAACGTCTTCCTTCTCCATGTGCAGAACAAGACTTTGCTGACATCGCAGCGGCAGGGATGGACGAGGAAAAACTAGCTCAGCTTCGCGCGAAGCAAGATGCCTCTTGCCAGGCAGCTCTTCAATCGTTGTCACCTATCCATGCTGTTCCACAGTCCAAATTCCCAGCTCGTCAAGTCTCCCTTCTTCCGAAAATGCTCCTACTATAACAGAGATCCCCCGAGCCAAAACGCCCAACATCACCACCCCACTGCTAACACTGCCAACTGATCCCCTTCCTGCCGAGAGAACTAACCCCTCTGGTGCTGGGACGTCCTTCAGCCTTCCTTCCTTTCTGGAGTTTTCTCCGGTGGAGGGTTTAGTGACTGGTTTAAGAAGGATTCCAAGGAAAAAGGCCCTCCTGACGTTTTAGGCCTGATGGCTGCATTCTTCTCCTATGGGCTAAACTACGCCGACCGAGGGATTTCGAAGCTGTTCGAGACCTCACACCTCTTGAGAGGGCTGCCATTGTTGTTGCCTCATGTACTCAAGTGAGTGATTGCAAGTCGTTCGTCTACCCCATTGATTCTTATACTATTATCATCTTAGATTAACTGTTATTATTCTTTTAATCTTGCAGTCTTTGGTCTCTGCTCGGGCCAATTTCGCCGCCTACGAGCGTGACATTGCAACTTATGCACCCGAGCTGTCTAAGTTTATTGCTGAGAGAATGCCTGGTGGTCCTCTCAGTCGCCAGCAATGGGAGCATGAGCAGATTGCTACTCAGTTGAAAGATAAAGAGCTGCAACTCAAACAAGCTGAGGAGAATCTGGCAGAGGCCTTGAGGTCCCTTGGGGAGATGAAGAAGCAACTAGACGAGGAGAAGGCTCTGGTTGGGAGGAGGACTCAGACCCTCAAGGAGGAGAGGGATGTTCGTGGCAAGGAACAGCTGGCGTGGTCCCAAGAGAAAGCTGCTCTTCAGGTAACTGCTTCTTAGTTAGCGTGATGAAGTTTATTCTTATCACAACTCTTTGTACGATCGTCTAACGCTTGTTATTTCAGTGGGAGAACAGGAAGCTTCAGGCGCAGATCGACTTATTTTATGAGCAAACTGCTATGCAGATAAACATAGCTAGGGATTCTGCCATTTACATGATCCAAAAGCAGCATGCTCCTTCCTGACATTTCGAGAATTAACTTTGACGCTGCCGAGCTCCCTCCTGGCTATGCAAAGGATCCTGTTCTGAGTTTAAAGCTAGAGGCTTATATGGAACGGGAGAATATCGTCCCAGAGAAGTTTATATCGCCAGCGGCCATTCCGGAGTTCGTCGGGACTCCTCATCCAGAGGAGAATGCGGCTGGTGAAGGAGATTTAGGCCACACTGGCGAGGGGGAGAAGGCCAAGAAACGCAAAGGCCAGAAAAAGAAGTGATTTTCTGTCTGTCTGTCCATTCTTACACCATTTGTGGTGTTTTGTCCTTTTCAGGACTTTGAAAACAGCTTTCATGTGTTCTGTAATAATTCGAATAGCTGCCTCGGCTGAGGCTTTTGGATATTTGCGTTAAATTAAACTGAATAATCTTGCATGATGCTAACTCTCATATTCCTTGAATTTGTTGAGGCGAAAGAGACGTTCGTCTCTTCTTATTTTTTTGCAGGGCATCAATTTAGATGTGCAGCTGTTTGAAAGAAAACGTTTTTATGAGCATGCTTATATATAGGGTGTAATGAGTTTTCCCTATTGGTACGATGTCTATGCTTCAGATGATCGTGCTTTATAGCTTTTTGACAAGTAACCTTGTTTAAGGTTCTCGTTAGTATTGACGATCCTGTTAGTATTGACGATCGTCCTTCAGTTTGTTCGATTTGGAGTTCCAAATTGACCTTTTATTCTAAGAAAAAATAAACTGTCTAGCAATAGAGGGATTAGGTAGTAATCCTTATTACATCCTTTGAAATCTAAAATACTGAATACTAAATAAATGAAAAGTTACTATCAAATTTAAATTACTGGAAATACTTCTTCAGGTTTGCGACGTTCCACGTCCTTGGAACCTGTTCGCCATCCATGTCTTTCAATTTGTAGGCTCCTTTTCCTAGGACTTTGGTGATCTGATATGAGACCTCCCAATTGGGTGACAACTTCTTTCTTTCTCCTGCTGGTATGCTAGCTTCACAATTCCTCAGCACCAGATCGCCAGGTTGGAATTGTCGATGACGAACCTTTTGGTTATAGTAACGGCTGACCTGCATCGATCTGTTGGCTTGTCTTAGCTGGGCATCGAGCCTTACTTCTTCTAGGAGGTCCAAGTTGGTGCGCAGCTCGTCCTCATTGGTTTCCTTGGAGAAGTTTGCTGTTCTGAAGGTATTGACCGTGAGCTCGGCTGGGACTACGGCCTCTGTCCTATATACTAGGTTGTAGGGGGTTTCTCCCGTTCTGGTGTGGCTAGTAGTTCGTATCCCCCACAAGATTCCTGGGAGAGCTTCGACCCATTTCCCTTTCGCATCGCCCAGCTTCTTTTTCATACTTGCTAGGATTTTCGCGTTCATGGATTCTACTTGGCCGTTCGTCTGCGGTTGGACCACAGAGCTGGCCACAAGCTTCACTCGGTTCTTGGTACAGAATTGTCTCACATGTTTCGCTTGGAGTTGCAAACCGTTGTCTGAGACGTTGACGTGCGGCACTCCAAATAAGCATAAGATGTTTTGCCATAGAAATTTTTCAACCGCAAATCGGTTGATGCTAGCCAAAGGTTCTGCCTCCACTCATTTAGTGAAGTAATCGCAGGCTACAATAGCAAATTTCCTTTCTCTAGGTGTTTTCGGGAGTGGCCCGATTAGATCTAATCCCCACATTGCGAATGGCCATGGAGCGGCGATTACATTCAACTCCTCAGCTGGGGCTCTAGGTATTTTGGCAAACTTTTGGCATTTGTCACATCGGCGCACCATGTCAGTTGCGTCGCCCTTCATAGTAGGCCACTAGTATCCCTGCCTTAGTACCTTCTGTGCTAGTGCTATTCCTCCCATGTGGTGTCCACATGCTCCTTGATGAACGTCCTTGAACACCACGTTCGCATGCTTAGGTCCTAAGCACCTTAAAAGAGGCAGAGAATAGGATTTTTTGTATAACACATCATCGATGAGCACATACCTCGAAGCACGTCTTTGTCTGGCGATTGCTTCCTTTTGTTTTAGGGGTGGATTTATCCCCTTCAAATATTCTTCGATTTCGTCCTTCCAAGATGGTTCATTGCTATGAACATTGAGCACCTTTGCTACATTCTGCCGCGTCGGCTTTTCGACATACTCCATGAAGATCGTCCCTCTTGCTGCAGCCACATTAGATGAAGCTAGCTTAGAGAGGGCATCTGCTCTCGTGTTTTGCTCCCTGGGGATCTTTTCAATTGTCACCTCCACGAACTTCAACCACATTTGTTGAACTCGTCTATGACAATTGATCAAGTTTGGCTCTTTCACTTCGAAATCTCCTAAGACCTAGCTTGCCACTACCTGGAAGTCTGTGAACACTTTCAGCTTTGCTACCTTAAGACGATCGGCTATCTCTAGCCCTGTCAGGAGAGCTTCATATTCTGCTGCATTATTCGACAGGGGATATCCTAATGTGATACAATATTGGAATTCCTGCTGATCTGGGGAGATTAACAAGATTCCCACCCCCTCACCTTTCTGGACTGCTGACTCATCGACAAAAAGTTGTCAATGTTCGTCCGCGGTGATTTTTTGAGCGGGCGAGTATGGCTTGCTTGCTTGCTGCTTTGGATTCTCAGCTAACTCCATTGATTCTGGTCTGGT
>AWUE01021234.1:0-27660 GCA_001974825.2 Corchorus olitorius
TGAATAATTGAGTCATATGCTATTTATTTGCATGAGAACTTAGGATAGAAAATTGTTTGTTTTTGGATTGTTTTTGATTGATCATATATTGTTCCCCAATTTTTCAAATTGATTTTCGACAAAATTTTTTAAAATTAATGCTAAAATTTTGATTTTCTCAAAACCTTTTGAATTTTTCATGCATAAATTGATTGATTGATTTGATTATGATTGATGAATGCTTAGAATTTTAATAATGTTTGATTTATTGATTGAGTTATAGCATGTTGTTTGATTTCTTAGAATTAGGTATAATTGAAGTTTGTGATATGATCTTATTTATTAATTGCTTCTATGATTATCTATTTCTAGAATTTGTGTTCAATCTTGATTGAAATTATGATTAAGAAAGTATGTTATTGGTATATGTCAAGAATAAGTGTGGGGGACTACTTATAAAGGGCTTAATGAGCAAAAAGGCCCCTGAACTTACACCGAACCGTCAAATAAGCCCCTGAACTTTTATTTCGGCCAAATAAGCCCTTGAACTCTTAAAAAAAAGCCAAATAAGCCCCATTCCCAAGGCTAAATGCTTAAATAAGGACTAAACGTTTTAAGATTTTGTCAAACAAGGATCAAAATACACAATTCCAACAAATTAGAACACATATTTAGCAAATTTTTACAAATTAGGGAATCCTTTCAAATGAAAACCAATGCTTCCCATGCATACACGTTAAATTTGATAAAAATGATATTATCATGTTAGTTAAAAATCAAACCATATTAATTAAAATAAATTCATTAAACGTAATATGATATAAAATTATCGTGTGCTTTTCAGTTTATATATATCTCACACACTAGTATTAACTTATATTGTATCCAATTTGTAAAAAATATTAAGTATGTTTTCTAATTTGTTGAAATTGTGTATTTTGATCCTTATTTGAGAAAATCTTAAAACGTTTAGTCCTTGTTTGAGCATTTAGCCTTGGCAACCGGGCTTATTTGGCCTTTTTTAAGAGTTCAGGGGCTTATTTGGCCGAAATAAAAGTTCAGGGGCTTATTTGACGGTTCGGTGTAAGTTCAGGGGCCTTTTTGCTCATTAAGCCACTTATAAAGAGGGTAATTAAAAAAAAATCGTTTTCAAAAAGAAGTGCTCTCATGACAAGAGGAGAAGAGGTATTTCTGCATACTAAAAAAAAAAAGTTCATTGTTGTCACTCTTTTCTTAAACAAAAGGAGTTAGTAACCCTTGGAAAGAGGATAAGAGGCATGGAATTGCAGAAATATTGTCCCTCTGAAAAATAAAAGGAGTCCTTCTAGAGTGCTAGTAGCCTCAAAAGGGAGTTAGTAACCCCTAAAGCATGAACACTTCGAGGTTAGTAATCTCAATTTTCTAAAAACAATTACCCTCGAAAATCTATTATAACCCACAATGACCCTTGATGTATATCTATGACACTACAATCTTTTGAGTAATGGAGAAAAAGAGGAAAACATAAGCCTATAGAAAGAAGTAGTTATAGAAAGTGAAAAATAGTAAGTGATTAAAACTACTTTGATTATGGCTACTTAAGAATGATGATACTTGTTATGTCTTGATTTTTGAATTTAGTATTATTATTATTCTTTGTTATTTTGATTTCATGATTGAATTGATTCTTTGATGAGTGTGTGAGTTCAAATTGATCTTTAAAAAAAATTGATTTTTGTTTAACTTACACAATGATTTGCTAAGGGACTAGCAAAGTTCAAGTGTGGGGGAAAATATGATCGAGCCAAAAACAACCCTATTTTTATGGCTATTTTATTATGTTTTTGGACCAATTTATGCTTAAATATATGTTATTTTGTTAATATTTGTGTTTTGAGTCTTTATAAGATGTGAAATTGATAATTTGATAATTTTCACTACTTTTGGAGCTATTTTGATGTCTTTTTACACAGATATGAGCAAAGCAATTTTGAGTATAGATTTGAAGATTCGAAGTTCGTGTTTGAAGACTTATTTGGAGATTTGAAGACTTTGAAGAATTATTTCAAGGAGCAAGGATTGAAGATTGGAGCTTTAATTAAAGACAAGCCATGGACAAGCCCTTAAGCTTTGGTATTTATGGATAATTTAGGTGGGAAAATACTCAGCCCATATAAAATATTAATTGGAATTAAAATCTCAATTAATGACTCCTAAATCCAAGGAAATATCCAAATCCCGTAGATTCCCGATTCTAGTCCTAACAGGATTAGGATTCAGGCGCAGTTTTGGTAGAAAAATCATAACTTTCTGCTCAGACCTCCGATTGAAGCCCATGAGTACTCGTTGGAAAGCTAACTCCGAGATCTACAACTTTTTTTTGAAGTCCAAGATCCAATTCTGCCATCTTCAAGCCCAAAAATGCCGTCGAAGTCACTGCATGAATTCAGCAAAAATTCAGGATCCTATTTTGACTTAGATTCTACTTTAGGAAGACTTTTAATCCAACTTGGAGTCCAAGTTAGACCCTTAAACCGTCCTAGACTCCTTTCCAAGTTAGGATTGGAATTCCTAGGGTTATTTCCACTATAAATAGGCACCTTAGGTTTAGGTTTTTAAAACACATGTAAATCTAGAGATTTTATTTTAGAATTGTTGAAGATTTGGAGGATTTTTGCTATAAGAGCCGCCGGCCCCTCTACTTCCCATCCTTAGATAAGTTTTTCTTCTTTTCTTTGGATGCTCACTCAATTCATGAGTGAGTAATCATTTTTTTTTCTCCAATGTAGAATTTAATTGATCACTTGACTTATATCATGGTGAAATTTTGTGCTTTATATGAAAATTAATTGGGTATTTCTTAATATCTCTGCATGAATTCTATGTTGCTTGTTTTGATAGATTGAAGCTAGCACTTTCTTGATAAATTAAGTAGCATTAGCTAAATTAATATCTTGAAGGATTTTCGGATTTAATTGTGAGGTAGCAATTGGAAGCGAAGGATCTTCCTTCCAAGGGATTTAAGAATCTTTGACCAATTTTTAATTGCCCATTGTGCTTGTATTTACTAAATCTTAATGCTTTATTCTTGAGTAATTATCACACTGGATCAAGAGGTAATTATTTAAAGAGTAAAAGGGATAATTCACACTGGATCAAGAGTTTTATCTAATAAAGGTAATTTAGGATTAAATTCCAAGCAAGCTATCAATTGTTTTCATAATTTTTAGATATCAATGATCTATGGTATTGTTGTCAAGAGGGATATTAATTCTATGTTGGAGGTTTCTCTTAATTATTGATTGTTTTCTTAGATAGTCTTAATTACTAGTTTGATTTGATTTAATTTTACTCTAAAAAATCTTCTTTATTTTATTTGTTTTGTTTTAAGAAAAAGAATAATAACATTTCTCTCTGTGGGATCGACCCCTACTTGCCCTAACTATCTTTAGTTAGTAATTGTTGGGATTTTTATTTTTAATTTCTGACGACCGATCAGTGAGCTTCTTTAATTGAGCTCTGACGATCTGCTCCACTTGGGCCTCACTCATAACTGACTTAGAGCCTGCCTTCTGGCCCTGTTCCTTCATTGGTTCCTTAGCCCTGGGTCGAGAAGAAGCTTTGTCCGACTTGCTTGTATGTCGATCGGCATCCCCTTCTTTCCTCGACTTTGGTTTCGCCCGATCCTCTGGCCTGTTGCCATCTTCGTCCTTTGGTCCTGCACTCTCACCCTCTCCCTCCCTATTTGCCTGAACCATAGACTGGAGTCTTTTCCCCCATCTTTGACCCAGACGTTCGATGGTTGGACCCGCCTGTTGCGATCGTCCGGCTGGGTGTGGGATCTGCCTTGTCTTTCTTCGAGGGTTGCTATCCGGTTTCTGGCCCCTTGTGCTTCGACAAAGGCGGCCTTTTCCCTCTCCAACACTATCTGTTCTCGAGCTACAACTTCCAGCATTTACTGCTCCATCCTGAAATTCTCAGCCGTCAGATGGGCTATGAGTAGATCGCGGTCGTCCGCTGAGGGGTTCACCCGGGAAGGTGGGGTGGTTTCGGCCCCATATCCCGGTGTCCTGCCCTGGAGCGGCGTCCTGGCGTCTTCTCTCGACCTCGATGTTCCCGCTTGCTCATTCACAATCATCGAGTCGATAGCAGGGAGGGCATTCCATGGTTTGAATGTCGTCGTCAGCGGGTCGAACCGATATAACAATTCAGCAACGGATGTTGGAGTGGTTGGTAGCGAGATTGAGGTGTGCGGTGGATCGGATTGCGGCAAAGTGTGTCCGTCTGCATCGACCGTCAGGCTAGCGTCATTGGAAGCTCCTCCTAGTACGTTCGGAGTTTCTGGAAAAAGCTCCACTACTCGTGTTCCTAGCGGAAGGCTGGGGAGTGATTTGCTCGTTTGTGCTATTTCGCTCGGTGAGGTCATGGCTTTTGCTCGAAAAGCGAGTTCCCACAGACGGCGCCAGATGTTGTGGTCAAAAATTACACTACGATCTTCAGAAGTAGATCGTCTTCTGACTCATGAACCTTAGGACTCTAAAACACCTATAAGAAGCGGATGCTTGGTGGTGATGCTCTAACTAGTGACGTTCTCCTTGGTGTATTGAGAATTCCGAAGAGAATTCCCAATTAGGTGTCGAGTCTTGATGCTTTTTCTAATGCCCCAATATAAAGAGTTTGCTCTGTATTTATAGGAATGAGGGGTGCCACGTCAACGTGAATGAGATAAGCATTAGATCCTAAATTTCAGGTCCCAGTGTCAATCTGTGGAAAGTCATTTCAGACAGCTAACTTTCCTTATTGATAATGATATCGGCGCGCGGGCATGTCCTTGCTCGTATACGCATGACGTTCGTCGCTTTGGCGTACAATATTAGGATCAACAAACACCATATTCTATTACATCTTTGCACTCCTATTACTTACAAATGAAAGCATGTTCTTTAACCTTCTTAGTTTTGCATGTCTAAAAAGTTAGCTTACAAAGATTTATGACAATAGCAAGAGACAATATTAAAACTAATCCATTTAAATTGCATTTTTACTACAATCTTATATAATTCAATCAATTAATCAAGCACCACTCTAGAACAAAGAATGTCTGTGGACCTTATATAATTGATTATATTAATATAATCAATTGATTATATTAAACAAAGAATACCCGTAGCACTAGCGCGGGCTAATATGACTTGTAATAATTAATTTAAGGACAAGACTATTGCATACTACTCCTAAGCACAATACTTTTGTACACTACCATTTATAACCGTTGGATGTGAACTTGATTTTAATAACAACAGTAGGATATAGGTAGTGTAGCAAAGTAGTGTGGCTTTTGGTAGTGCAAATAATTTTACCGTAAATTTAATGGTATATTATATTAATGGCCATTTAACTTATGTTCTAGTCACTTATATTTGTAACATTGAATATTTTCGCCGATCAATCACGTAACATAATGATGTCATGTTCGATGACATTTTCATGTCATTTCATCATGTCAGGTAATATCTCAGATGACATGGCCTATTATATCATCATGCCACGTGATATGACGAATGATGGGCATGCCACACAAATGTATTAAGGGTCGAGCGATCAAAAATATTTAATTTTACAAACGTAGATGACCAAATTGTTACTTTTCATAGCTGGATGACTAAAATAGAAACTCACTTAAATTAAAATTAAAGTGACTTAAATTTGTAATATATTATTAAATTAAATTTGATCGATAGTAATAATAATTGGCCATTACACAAGACTATATATATGCATATGAGAAATACATGCAAATTACGAAAACAATTGCATATGATCAATAAACTTTGATAAAATTGGCTTGAAATGCCCATATATGCTTAAAAGGCAGGTGACTTTTAAATTAGACATTAGTAGAAAAGTTGGCATTCAACTCAAGTTTTGGCCTGCCCTTTTAATTTGGAATTTAAGCCTGACACATGATCCATGTCATGGATAAAGATAAAAGTTCTTTTAATTACAGACTGGCATTTTCTGGTTTGTGGCTTGTAATAAGGGCCATTCAAGGCCAACTAGTCTTTGAGCATACCATATGGAAACTATGAGAACCCAGTTTCTTTTTTCCCCTCAAAATCGAGAAATTGGTGCAAAATTCATTTCCAAAGGGAGATTTCTTTTTTTTTTTTCATTAAGAGAGAAATTGTTAGATTTATTGAAAACTATATATAATAATCCATACTATAAGAACGTTCACATAATTAACCATTCATTACATTACATAAGTAAAATAAGAATATCTTATTTGTGGACAACTGAAATTCACCAGAATTGATAAACAGGTTGCTTGTTGGGGAAGAAGAATCCAAAGTTCTGCTCAACTTCACCTGCCTTCAAATTCTCATTAAACATGGCGAAGAAAAACAAATCCATAATATATGAAGACCTTCTTGGAGTCCCTTTCTGAGTCACATGATCTCTAACTTTAGAGTTATACGTTTGAGCGTTGGCAGGGCTTGTGTAAGGCAAATCCCCCATAGTTGGCCAACCGGTTTCGGCCACAAGAAGTTTCACATTTCCGAAGTTGATTTTCTCCAGTGCAGCATTGAAAGCATCAACCATGGCGTCAAAGATATTAAAATATTGAAAGCTTCCATCTGTAACCACAGCCGAAGTTGCATTGAAAAACACATATTCAGGTGAAATATGGGAAGGGTCAGAAGAGTAGGCAAAGTAAGGGTAAACGTTGATCATAAGCGGCGCATCTTGTTGAGCCAGGATGCCGGCGACGGATGTCATGGTGGCTGTGACGTCGGCGGTGAAGGCACCGGCCGAAGGTGGATAGGAAGCTCCCAAGGCATTCATGGGGAGCACGGTGGTGACCTTAACGTCCGGTAAGCCGGCGGTGGTGAGTGCATTACGGATGTTGTTCATGGCTGCAGGAACGTTTGGGCCTATGTCGCCTGGGATGACTTCGTTGCCAATGTTGATGTATTTGAAGTTAACGTCGGCTTTGTAAGGGACGATGTTCGTGTTGACCCATGAATTGGCGGCGTCTTGACTCGCTGCAAAGCTGGCTATGTCTTCGTTTCTTGGCCCCATTGTGACGGATAAGCCTGAGCCCTTCAATGCTTGAAGCACTTCGGGATATGGCTGATAGAGTCTGAGGCTTCCAATTTTGCTGGTTTTGTATAGGCTGATTACTTCCGGTGGAGGCGGAAGGTTATTTCCATTCAGTCCATAGCAAACACCAATGCTTCCGGCATCTGCAACATTTTTGGCATAGATTTATAATCAGTTAAAATCAACAAGGTGAAAGAGTAAATATGATCATGCAAAATTACAAGAACAGTTGGGGTAATTAAGTTTTTACCTGCTAGAGAAAGTAATTGGGTTGATAGGAATAGTGCTGAGATAAACAGTTGAGCTAGTGTTGGAGTTGGACCCATATTTTCACAAATTCAACGTAGGAGGAGCTTTGGGAAAAGAGAGAGTGTGTTAAGTTTACTGCTGGTGTGGTTTTTCTTGTGCCCATTGCTCTGGTTTTTATAGCTACAGGATTCTCCATTTTTAGAATATTATTACCGACAGTAATAATGGTATGGGATTTACTTGGATATGGATTAAATGCTTTCTTGTGGGTTGTGGCCAAAGGAAAAACAAGACAAGAGAGAGTTAATGAATAGCTATCCTTATATTAATCCAATGACATGTCCTTCTTAATGGTGATTTATGGACAAATACAGAGATCATTAATTTCACACACAAATTAGTTCCATTTGACAAATAGAAGCTGACCTGGCTTCTAATATGTCCATTCCATTTATGAGCCCAAAATCTGGCAACTCATGAGGAAATATATGTGTATTGCCATGTAAGTATCAAGCTCAAGAATGGGCTCCTAGAGTGAAAAAAAAATCTAAAAAATGGGTTCCTATTGAAGTATCTTGGTTGGACTGATAATTTCTGATGATTTGGTGGTTCCCCACCTAGTCAGCTTCTATCATAATTTTGTATAGGAATAGGATCATAAAAATGAGTCAAGTTGTAGATAACCATATGCAAGGGCATCACATTATCCTTTTACTAAACTTTCATTGGATATCATTTAACTGCAATTTGAGTTGATCCTATTCCTAGCTATAAACTACAGTAAAAGTTTAGTTGTCATTCTCTAGTAGTAAAAATTAAAGATAAGGCTTCCTTTGGCTTTGGTAAACCGACCAAGAATTGGCTTTGTAAACAACAGTTTCTCGGTAATCACTGTTACTCTCCCACCAGTGAACAAAAGTAGAGTTGTTTAATTGCTTTTGTACTTTTATGTGTCCACAATGGGACAATTGATTAGTACGCCAATTTGCACCTAAGCCTGTTGAAAGATAAATGCAGCTATACAAGCAAACTGAGTTGAGAGCTGCGGTTTGGAATTACTATAGCGATGGATTGATACGCGAGAGAGAATAACTGAGGAGCATTATATTGTCCAAAACCAACCACAATGCCTGAAATTGGCAATGACGAAATGACCCTAAAATAGACAAATTGTGAAGAGGCTGGCATGAAATTAAACCAATTTGATTTTGTTGAATGAGAGGGCAAGGATGATTTAAGATCTGAAGAAAAGAAGAAGAAAAGCATTATAGATATTGTCAATTGCAGGTGGTTGCAATTAGACTTGATCACCATAACAAGTTAATTTCAAGATGAATCGTACTTTTGCACTCAAGATAGTACAATACAAAATTTACAAAGGTGAGGAACTTTCTATCCCATTGATAAGTACAGACGAGCGTTCACTTATATTTGCCTCACTTATGCTTCCATGCTCGAAAGTCTAAACACCAGATATAAGGAATCTGTCCAAAGTTATTCTGAGTGAGCAGTCCAATATATCAGCCCGCTGCAGGAGAAGATTCAAATTAACAAAATTAATGAGTAGACATTTTGAAGAAAATAACAACTACGGAAACATCTTCAGGATGAAATTCAAACATTTTAAGAAGATCAAATCAGAACAATTCTATGATAAACTGACTTAACATGTCAAGGATGACAGATGCAACAGTTACCTGACTAAAACAAATACACACTGTAAGACACCTGCAGTACCAGTCCATACGGAAGGACCTGTTTTCACAAGTGAGTCTTGTATCAACAGGCCAACCGAAGCAGCCAGTGACACAAAGGATACAACATAAGCAAGGAAAAGCCACAGCTTCAACCTGTTGCAATGAAGGATTGGCATCCATTAGCAGAACGAGCAATCATTTAATACAGAGCATAACTGATACAAGGATGGTCAGCTCATTACATTCCAAACAGTTATAAGATTCCCAGATACACAAATGTAAGTATCAGCAGTTTAGCTGATACAATTATCTGAACCCTAGCAAAGACACAAGGCACATAGCATGAAGAGGAAGAGAGAAAAGGGGGGGGGGGGGGGGGTCAATCCCTATGTCTAGTTCACTACAAAGCCAAATCCTTGTGCAATTCCAAATTCCAGTTATGGCAATGAAATTACCATGCAACTGCAGAACACTGATATACCAGCTTAACTCAAGACCAGTAAACAAAATGGTGAATAGAACATGCTTCATTACATATTGATAGCCTGTATAGGAACCCACTCTTGGATGAACATCTATATATAGTGCAAATTTCTCTGAAATTACTATAAAAACATAGAAGTAATTAAGCAAGATTATTGTTAAGGTTTGTTTTGACATAGCATTAGAACAAATAGGTGAACCTGAAATTACTGGAAGCTTCAAAGGTTAAGGGCATTTCTGGCGCCTTATAAGCAACTTCAGTAGCAAATCATATGGAGTAGCTAGCTCAGGTGATTGAGTTGCCCAATTAGTTGAAGGATAAGTTAAAAAAATAAAACTAGAATGAAATAAAAGGAAATATAGTTCCAACCCAAAGGCTACCGAGGAGGAAAAAATGGAAAACAAGGCACAGATTAGTTATTTTGGTTTCTATACTGCATTATGCAAGGCACGCAACGCAATTCATAAATGATTCATCATTGCAACTACTTAAAAAGCCTAATGCCTCATGGTTTACTTCATTGCCAACACACACCTGGTAAATCAGAAAACTAATATACTTCAATAATAATTGAATTCTCTACACATCAAGAACAATCCTCAAAACATGAATGAGGTTTCCTTGATTTTCAAAGTGATGACATATCAATGATTTTAAAGGAAAGCTCCTATTAAAACAACTCCACATGAAAATGAAAATGAAAACCCTTACATTACATGCAATGAAAATGAAAACCCTTAAATTACATGCACACACTTATATTTAAGCCTTGAAACTTTTCATAAACTTGCCCAATGACATAGATACTGCATACAAAAGAAAACTGAATTTCAGGACATGTGTCCTTGCAAATATGCTCCATCATACTCAATTAAAGAAACTGAAATCTCAATCAAATTGCAGTAAAATTTGTAATGCAGAAAGGAAGAGATTAGTTTAAGACGCAAGACTAAGAAGCCATGATGCTCACGGAAGTCAAGAGTTCTAAGTAATGACTAATTGTTGCATCAGTAAACCTCTACTCCGCAGACAAAATCAGACTTTCGTAAACTACAATTTTTAAAATCAACTAAAAGAATAAAAGTATCTCAATATAACCTGAAAATATCACAATCAACAACTCTATCACTAAGGAACAGTAAAACCTAAGCAATTAGGTAACTTTCCATTAGTAGCAAAGCCATCCGTACCAATTTTCCAAAATTCAGCAATAGCAAGCATAATTAAACTTCAAAAAATTAAAGTAGTAATTCAATTCGAAGAAAATAGAATGAGCTGATTAGAATAGCAAGCGATTGAAAGAGAGAAGACGCTAACCTCCATTCGCCTTCTTCATACGGAGAGTAATCAATATCTTCTTTTCTAACACAATTGAACATCAAAGCCGCAAGAGACGCAAAAATTCCTACCAAAAAATAGAGAAACAATAAGCCCCATAGAACATCGATGCAGAAAACACTACAATTTAGAAGAATCAGATTAATTTAGGGGGAAAAGGGGAGGAATTAGATTGTACCAGGTAAATAGTGTAGGAAAGAGACGTTGACGGAGCTACAAACGACGGCGTCGACCCAAAACCACCATCCGGCACCGAACACGGCGCCCGCGACACCGGGACCGAAGATCGCCCACAGCTCTCCTAAATCCATTTGATTGCTTATTCGTGTAAATTGT
Source organism: Corchorus olitorius (assembly GCA_001974825.2). Lineage (NCBI taxonomy): Eukaryota > Viridiplantae > Streptophyta > Magnoliopsida > Malvales > Malvaceae > Corchorus > Corchorus olitorius. The sequence goes on from AWUE01021234.1 coordinate 11,167, forward strand.
TAATTCACTAATAATTATTTGAGGATGAAATAACGATTCTATTCTTCCCTTCTGTTTTAAGCCCTCTTTTTTCCTTTTTTTTTTCCTTAATAAATTCTTAAGAAGTATAGCCTATTGTGAACTGTTACTTTCCCCTCTCTTCATGTCGAAGTCCCGAATGGTCTAGCTATCATTTTCTCCCTTTTTTTTGTGTATTTTTTTAATTTATTTTTTTTGGCCGTTAATTTATGTTTTTTTAATTAATTAATTTTTGGTCTTTTGCCCAGATTTAACCTTTTTTGGGCCTTTTTAAAGGATGCCATTGCTGTTCATTAGGTTATTTTTGGGCTTTTGGCTGCATTTGTTTCTTTGATGGATCAAAGAGAGAGGCCCAATTAAATTTGGGCCGAAGCGGATCGAAATAAAAGACCCATCAAACTGCAAATGTGGGGAGCAATAGCGGGGTTTCATTTCGGCTGATAGAGCAGCAGCCATGGTGAAGTTTCTGAAGCCAAACAAGGCGGTGATCGTTCTCCAGGCCGCGGCGCCACTTTACACGGCGGTGAGGCCTTCATTACATGCTGTCTCTCCAATTCAGCATCAGACTCAGAGCATTTTTGGCAAATGGTTATGTGCGAGTGCAAGATATATGAGAAATGCATCAATTCAGCTGAAAACAGATGAGGATGTTGCCAGGTTTTCTTTTAGTAAGCCGCCACTTGGTAAGTTTGTTTATACAGATAGGAAGGGGACGTCCAAAATCAAAATGTCGAAAAGGGCAAAACTTAACGAACTTCGTTTCTATCGTCTAAAGGCCAAAAAGAAGATGAATTCGCCCAACCCAGAAGTTAGGATTCGATATAAATTGGAAAAGGTTAGAAATTTTGAAACCTTTCCTTGGATTTGAGCTTTAGCACAGTTATGTGACTGGTAACAGTAGATATTACGATTGTGATATATATAGCATTTAGGAACTTTTCCTTTCTGATGAATCCGCATTTTCCCCAAATAAAATACTACTAGTTTGATTGTTATCTTTGTAAACACTTGTCATCAGGCCAAAAGAAAGGAAGCCTGGTTGATTGAAAAGTTGAGAAAATTTGAGGTCCCTAAGGCCCCGGCAGAAGTATATGATCCTGAAATTTTAACTGAGGAAGAGAAACACTACTTAAAGCGTACCGGTGAGAAGAAAAAGAATTATGTTCAAGTTGGAAGGCGAGGAGTATTTGGAGGTGTTGTCCTCAATATGCATCTCCATTGGAAGAACCATGAAACTGTGAAGGTCACTTGCAAGCCTTGCAGACCAGGACAGGTTCATGAATATGCTGAAGAACTTGCTCGACTTAGCAAAGGCATCGTCATTGACATTAAACCTAACAATACTATAATATTTTATCGAGGAAAGAATTATGTGCAACCGACAATTATGTCTCCACCAGATACCCTATCTAAAAGCAAAGTAATTTTTCCCCTGTTATTCTTTGATAATCTGTTTTTTTTTTATTATTATTATTATTATGTTAACTTTTCAACCTCTTCGCTTATTGTTGGCTGGTCTAGAAGCTTGGGACCTGTAATAATTGGGGCTTTTTTGGTGCTATGATGGAAAGCATGATATAGTTATGCTCTAATTCTTAAATATCTGATACTTTCACTCTATAATGGAGATGTTTGCTGTTCAAAAGATGGGGTAGCTTCTTTGTTGGTATCTCTTTAGAGGTAGTTCAAATGTTCATCACTCTTTTATGTATCTAATATTGCAGGCTTTGGAAAAATACAAGTACAAACAATCACTTGATCATACAAGTGAGTTCATTGAGAAATTGGAGAAGGAGCTTCAAGAGTATCTTGATCATAAAGCTCGGTACAATAAGGCAAAAGAGGGTGCAACACAGGGTTTAGTGGTGAGTATATAATAGCAGCTGTTAGAACTTACAATGCCACATGTTATTTCAGTTTCTATAGTGTAGTTATGAGTAGACTTGTTTGCCATTTATTGTATGTTGTTGCAGTTTATTTTTAAAACCCCTTTTTGAAATTTGCATGATCTCAATATGCAATAGCATCTATCTGTTTGTTTTATATGGGAACACATGATAATTTCTCGTTAATCTTTAGAATACTGCAGATACTGACCTGCAAAATTTGTTTAAGTTTCTTTAAAAGAACAAAACAGTAAATAAACATGTGGTTGCATGACGGTACCTGTTGAGCTTTAATCGATCTTCAATGTACATTAGATACACGTTGTTGGGGTTATGATCTTTGTAGACTTGATGAGGTTGATTAATAGACTGTGTTCCTGCTATGCTGAAGCTAAGTTCATACTAGCTAAAGCTCTCTTCAAGCATATGCAATAACGTGGTCAGCAAAAATGCATACTGTTTGGGTTGCTTTGTCATTAATTATCTGTTAACTTTCGTTGTTAGAAGACCAGTGGCATTCCAATTCAAACAGTCTTATTGTTTAGTTTACTCATTTATCAGTGACTGCTCTAATATTCTATTTAAATGGAGTTACTATTTATGTTGACTAAAGAACCAAGAAATTGCACACCTTCAGTTGTAACTTGCTGCCGCCCGAAGGTTTATTTAATGATTTTTCTTTGCTTTGCCTGCAAATGCAAGGATGACGGTTGAGCTAATGGATTCTATACTTCTAAGTTAGGACTCCTGATTATATATTCTGGTAGTTGAAAACATGTAAAATTGAGACTGGTGGTATTTTCTCATTGACTACAGTCTCGGCTTGGATTAAGATCTGGCATATTCTCTTGTTGGTTGTTTGTCCTTAACCTGTTTGGTTTTGATTATAGCTTCCTGTAAAATTTTTCAAATGTTACTAATATATTAATGACATAATATAAAAGGTTATTCTGATAAATAAATAAAAGAACCCTGGATCTGTTCGTTGAGTTCAATGTGTTTTGTTCTTTGATCAAGGCTTGTCTATTCCAATGCAGGATAATAGTGATTTAGCTTTCAGTTGCACAACTAGTGGCAGGAATGCTGGGTGATTTTGACTGTGGCTCCAAGAATGCATCTCTGTTATTGGCTTCATGAGATCAGATGCATTACTCTTGTGCTAAGCATTTTGTTGAATATATCAAAATGCATGTGAAATTCCGGCATGAAATGCACCTCATCCTGGCATCATCTTGGTCTCCCTTGCCCATTGTAAGTATATCTGATGATACTTTATTGACACACCACTTGATTGTGAACCCTGCAATCTGCATCAGTGCACTTCTTCCAGATGTTCTAACAAATAGTTTTGCCCTATTGTATCTTATATCTGGAATCCCTTTGTTTGCTCATTGTATATACGAATGGAACGAACAATTTAAAAGCATTAACTTTGTATCTAGGTCATTGGAAGAACTTATCAGTTGCTGTAGATGAGAACACTAAGGCTGCTTTTCTTATTGTAGTTCTAGATAAACCTTGCTTTTGAAACTTCCACTAAAGATGGTGATAGAAATATGGCACCATTGGACATTGGTGCTGTGAGATTTTCTTTGACCTATGAAATTTTATATTTTCATTCAATAAAACGCAGTTGGAGCTTTACCATGTGATTTTCTACGTACACAATTTATGGTTGAATGTTTTCTAACCTATTCTCACATTTACTTGCAGACTTGCAGTGCAGGTATACTATGCATCTTTTTTATTTACCGGATTTTATAGATTTCTGTCCTAATTCATTGAAATCGACCCTAATTTGTAACTCCTTGCATCGTAAACTAAACGACTTCGTAACATACCCAATCCAAGGAATAAAATGCTCATTATCTTGCAGTTTTGTATCTTGCATTGCATGTGTGAGAGAGAAATACTTTCAACCCAATTTTTCTCTTAATTATTAAAATACTATTAAAAAATTCCATTACTGCTAATTGTCATTTCATGATGTATGGAAATGAATGAGTCGCTAAAAATCTTTCAAATCAAAAGGCATGCAACTCTTGTTGAGAATAGCTTATCCCCACATGGTTGAACCTCGTGAACGGGATGCTTAGATAATAAAGGCATTCATTGTTGGAGGCAGCCTAATGAATCTCAATACATTTTTGCTATCTTGAGAGTTGCTACGGATCAAGCATGCCTACTAGTAACTACTAAGCTCGTTATATTTGTAACTCTTACTAAAAATGTCATCGGGGCGAGGATTGTCTTGTAACTCTTGCTAAAAATGTGTGTGTGTAAGCTCGTTATACTTGTAACTCTTTCGGGGCGAGGATTGTAACTCTTACTAAGGGGTTTCATTAGCTGTCTCCCGTTTTCATGCCCCATCCCAGTTCTCGTCTTCTTCCCAGGTTTGGGCAAAGATTTTTACCCATAACTAGAAAATATCTTAAACCCATGATAAAAAAAAAAAAAAGTCAATGTCAAAACATATATGAAATCTATTAAATATATTTAGGCTGCCTAATATTAAATGGGTTTATATATAATACACCGTCAGTGGAGTTTAGCAGACTGCACAAGCGGGTCTTGAAGGGTGACATGTGTCCCCTAGGGACTAAATTGAAATTTTTAAAATTTAATTAATTCAGAAAATGGACATGTGTCAACTCCACAACCCGCTTGTGGAGTCCAAAATTTACACCGACGGTGTATCAAATAATTACCCATATTAAATTCAAGATTTATATATGGTACATCGTCAGTGGAGTTTAGCAAACTACACATGTGAGGTTAATGGTTGACATGTGTCATTTAGGGAATAGTTTTGAATTTTAAAAACAAAACTAATTCTAAAAATGGGTATGTGTCAACTCCTCACCTCATTTGTGGAGTCCAAGATTTACACCGTCAGTGTATCAAATAATTATACTTAAATATTTTGGGGGAAGGGTCAAGGGTGGGTCATCCACAATGGGAAAATTATATCACCTCCATAGGGGGGTGGGAGGGTCATTACCCGTCTCTGACCCGTTTTTCATGCCCCATCCCAATTCTCGTCTTGTTCCCAGGTTCGGGGGAAGATTTGTACCCATAATAAGAATAAAATATCTTAAACCCATAATAAAAGAAAAAAAATGTCAAAACATATATGAATCTATTAAATATGTTTGGCTTAAATATGCCACTTTGCGCAAGTTTATACGGACTGTTACTTTACATCCAACTTTTTTTTTATCACTTTGTACCCCGATGTTTTATTTTTGTTCCATGTTGCATCCTCCGTTATCGAAAATTCGTTAAGTTCCGACCGCATCGTTATGATGCTGACGTGTCAGACGAAAAATTGCCACGTGACATGCCATATCAGCATAAATAAAAGTGAAATAATAATTTTGCCACGTCAGCATGCCACGTGGCGTGCCATGTAGGACTCCGTGACGGCGCCGTTAATTCACTGTAACAGAGGGTGCAACGTGGAACAAAAATAAAATATTATGGTGCAAAGTGATCAAAATAAAAAAAATTAGGTGCAAAGTGTCAGTCTGTATAAACTTCAAGGTACAAAGTGGCATTTAAGCCAAATATGTTTAAGCTGCCTAATATTAAATATATCAGGGAAGGGTGGGTCGAGGGATATATTCCCCATCCACAACAGGGAAATTATATCACCTCCATCCCCGTTTCTACATGATGGAAGATAGCTTTCTCTCATCATAAATCTTATACCACCCATCTTAAGATACAAACTTTTAACCTCTCGCAAGAAGTTTCAAGTTTTAATCACTATAATGATTCTTTTGAAACACTAGTCCTCACTTTCACGTGGCGTTGCAGATGACCTAATCTGTTTTAAATTAAATTAAGATTAAAATCTTAAGCATACTAGTATTTTTTTTTTTTAAAAAAAGCATACTACTAATTTTGTCCTAAAGAAACCTAGTATTAGAGCTGACAAAATTTCACCCGAGTGCGGGTATTCGACTCGACCGCTTGAAACCAAACCTGATCCAACTCGATTCGACAAAAAAATCCGCTCAATCCGAAACCAAAATGACCTGAACCCGATCAACCCATGAGATTAATCCGAAATTACCCGAATCAGGATTAACTATATATACTACATATTATTTGAAACACCCAATAAAATTACTAAACACCCCTTTTGAGTATCGATGAAGAGGCTCCATTTGAACTTTTTTTGTCATTTTCTATCTTTTCTCATCTGCCAAATTACTAAGAAGACCCTAATTTAGTTTCTAGTCAGTTCTTGCCCTTAAGCCCTTTTTTGTAATTATCCGTTTCCTTTCACACAATAAATGTTATAATAAATCCTATCCCCCCTATCTCTACTTAATTATTCTTTCACACAATAAATGTTATAATAAATCCTATCCCCCTATCTCTACTTAATTATTCTACAAAATAAATAATATTTTCTTTTAAATTAGAACAAAGTTGTTAGATAAGATAGCTAAGGATCAGGATTTGAGTTGAGTATTTCTTAATTTACAAAGAATTTTCTATGATTTGAGTTGAGTATTTCTTAATTTACAGAGAATTTCAAGACTTAGCTAAGGCCTATTTTGTGTGGGAGCCCTTTTTAACGATGTCTATTAATGTTATTCAACCCATGAATTACAATTTAGAATTGTAAAATTAGTGGGTTAGCAGCATAAACGTTTAAAAACTCTGATATAAAATATCTAAGTAAAAATTAAAGCTAAATCTTATAATGATGATATGATTAGTCCATCATAGACAAGACTGTTTTTAGAAAACAAATGGACTTATTGGCCAGCCCAAAAACATAACAAATAAGGTTTATTTTAATTTGATAACAAAACCGAAGATAACCTGATCATCAAGTTATTGATTTGTTTTTCAATAATGTTAACTTAGCTAAAGATGCAATTTGGCCTGATGGAAGAGTACTGGACTCTTAGTTCCAGCCTACCTAGACCAAGAGGTCTTAGGTTCAACTCTCACGGAATGTGAGTTTGTTTGTAATTTGTTTGTTTATTTGGTAGGTATATATGTAATTTGTTTATGGTTTAGTTTCTAGTTTGGGTTGAATTCACATTTAGATGTTTGGGTATAGAGATTTATTTGAATTGTAATGAGATTTCACTGGGTTTGTTTGTTGGGGAAGGGGTTTGTTGGCTCATAGATTAGCATTTCTGTATTGTAGCTAATCATGTAGCGGTGTACGGGTCTTCCTGTGCGTTTGCAATCCCAATCTCTTTAAGAAATAAAAATGATTCTTATCTAAAAAAAAAGAGACCACAAACCATTTGTTTCCAGTGATGCAATGTCTTATCAAACAACTAATAACAATTTCTAAATGTCCATATGAAGAAAAGAGTAAAATTAGTTTTTGTTTTAAGTGCTACATACTTTAGAGGAGGAAACAAAATTGAAGCTATTGCACCTGTCCATGTACAAACTAATATTTACTATTTATTGCTAAATTTAGGGCATATGTTCAATGTTAATAATATAGCCTTTTAAAGATGCAATATATTTAAAATCATAGTACTTTCGAATTTTCCAACGCATCAAACAATTTAATTCGAATATGAAATTGTTTAAAAAAGTAGATTTCTGAATGCCCGACGCACCAGCGCGGGCCGATCCACTTGTATTTATTAAATGAATCGAATTCGAAAAGACCTGAACTTGAAAATCGGAGGCTCAAACCCGAAATGATTGGAACAATATAATCTGAAATCGAAAAAGACACGAACCAAAATTGACCCAAACCCAAATGACCCGACATTTGAGCGATCCGAACCCAACCCAACCTAAAACCGAAAATTAACCGAACCCTTATAACCCAAAATTTCCTTAACCCAAAACTGACCAAACCTAAATCCAAACCGACCAACCCATTTGTATATACATTGGGTTTTTACTATCAAAGTAACAAAAGAAATTATCCCACACAAAAGAAAAATATTAACAAAGTAAAACAACAAATTTAAACCACAAAAAGAGTTATATTTATCAAGTAAAAAATTAATTATAAGTCAAATAAAATAAATTTTAATCATAATACATTAATGTATCAAATAGAAAGATGTCAATCACAATAAATTTTTAATTAAAATAGTAAAAATAAAATAATTATAAAATATTGAATTTAATTAAATGAAAATAGAGTTTTTAATAGAACAAAACAGTATATTAAAAAAATTATAATATATCCAAATTTTTATTGAAAAATAGTAAAATGGTAAAGATAAAGTAATTATAAAGATATTAGATTTAATTGAATAAAAATAGAGTTTTTAGTAGAATAAAACTACAATAGTTAAGCAAGGAATTAAGAAATATGTTTGAAAAATAAGAGTATAATGGGCAATTCAAATGTTTTACAAAACTCGTATTTTTATCTATACTATATTAAAAAGTACGTTCACCTGTAAAACTTTTGAATTGCCTATTATACCCTTATTTGTCAAATATATTTCTATACTGCCATTATACAATTAATTTTTAATTTTGTTAATTTGCATTTAATTAAATCTATGAAATATATATCTCAAATTTACATTTTGCGACGTTATATATATCTGAAATTTACATTTTGCAATGTGGAATCCAAACTAGAGCAGAGTTTCTACAGATTTCAACTTCTCAAACCAAACGTTTCTTTTTCTTTTTTTGAAACCAAACGATTCTAATACTAATAAATTATTTTATTCACTTTTCACCTTCGTTCTTTCATTCTCCAAACATAAAATTTTCAGAGAAGAGGTATCAAACACAAAGAAATTCCGCATTTTCATGAAATTGAAATCAGATGAAATTTGGGTTAGTTTTATTTTACTTTTTGATTTATTACTGTTTGTTCTCAACTTTGTTGTCAAGTTTTAAGATGAGAAGATTAGAAAGACAGCAAACAAAGAGACTGGAAATGATTAATGGGGATTCTACGGGACAAATGACAACCTAAGGATTTTGATTTTCATGATCTTGAGTTTCAGATAACTCTCTTATTTTCTTTTCAAGTTTTTTGGTTTTGCCCAAATTTTGGAGTTCTTTCTTTTATATGCTTTTGTTCTTCTATAATAGCTTTCTCAATTGGGTAAGTTTATTATTATTAGTTTCATTGTTTTTTATTTTGGGTTTCTAACGATTTGACACTTTTTTTGTGGATGCAGGACTATGTTTTAGAATTTTAGGTAACATCTCTAAATCTTTAGATCCTTTACCTTATATTTTTTTACAAAATTTTCAGTATGCATTTTTAACAATAATCACGAGTTCATGTTAAGTGTATTCATTTCTTTATATATTTTCCACTTGACTTCCAATTTGAATAAAAGAAAGGGTAGAGTTCCTTCCTATTGATTAAAATAGGCGTGGTCAATTTAATCTTCCTTAATTACTTCGTTTTTTAACCAGTCTAGCAGTCCTTAATATTCTTACCAGCAATTTAGTACTCCAACCTTGCGAGGAATATCCAGTTGCTGAAATATCTACTCACCAAAGGTGCTAAGTTTGATTCAAATTGTTCTCTGATTTTATTGATTATGCTTTATTGTTCATGAACTTTGCACATTCAATTTAGACATTACTTTTGAATCATGAACATATTTCTTTAACATTTTAAAGATTAACAAGCATTTTAATACATTCTCAAGATGTCTGGCATTTCTTGGTTCATTGTTCATTGTAAAACACAGGGGATAACTTTTTTTCTTTTCTTACTTCTCATAGGGCGCAGGCAATTATCACGATTCATGAGCCATTCCTCTTCAAAAGAGGTAAAAAATTTATATTTTGAACATAAAGTGTAGCTGAACTTTGTTGATTGGATAATCAGTCTTCACATACAATGATCTTTAGTGTTTACTATTATCGGTGTTGGTTCTGAACATGGTTTGCTTCATTATGTTCTTTTTCGATTTATGGTGATGACATCTGTTTTAAAGTTTCAATCATATATCTATTTTTTATTTGTTGCATCTCTTTAAAGTAATAATAATTATAATGTAAGAATATAAGGGCGATGAATACCATGATGATTGATTGTTTGCCTGATTAATGTTATAACTTCAAAGCCTGTAGGGAGTTAAAGACAGGTTACTATAACTTCTTTTGTGTTGGTTAAAACTAGCCCTTGAGACCAATACATGATCAATCCCTTCTGCCTTAATTAGAATATATAGGATTTGCCTCTTTTACGCATTGATTATCTTGCATGTTGGTGATCATCTTCATCTTCGTTTTTTCCTTTTTAATAACAGAGCAAATTAAGAGCTCAAGTACAATCACATGATTTTGAATAGTGAATTTTATAATATAAGATTGTAATAATTGAGAAAATTATGTGTCTCAACTACCTTAATGTTTGGCCAAAAAAAAACTACCTTACTGTTTCCTGTTTAACGTGTCCTCATTAAGGGGGCCTTGGAAATGTTAATAATTAATTACGTTGCTAATGTTAGCTAGAAACTCTTGGCTCATAACAGGACAGGATTACAATTTCCCATAGTACACCTATGTTTATATTTTTGTTTCCTGTCATACAATCTTTTTTTTATAAAGTCTTAAAATTCAGTGGTCTGATGTCATTAAATTAGGGAAAGCCTAATCTGATCTCATATAGCTGGCCAAGCAAACCTTTGACAAAACAAGACCTTTGTCTTTAGTTCAAACTTCTGTAGTTTGTAGTTAAGACAATAATTTCAACCTATTAAAAGGAAATAAAGAAAAAGAGGGTTATGCGTATGTAGTGAAAGCTGTGAGGTTTGCTATGTTGTAGCTTTAATAAAATTTTTTCCTTTTGAGATCATACAAATTTAGTGATTGAAGTGATGTACATAAAGCTAGGTGATTGTATACTTTTCCTTGTGATGGCTCTGTTTTTGTAGGGTACTCTTCTCATTTCCTATCTCGTGCGCCACTGTTGGCCCTGAGGTGGTTCGGAGGTATTGGGTGCAAAGCTTATTTCTTCATACATATATTTGATGTTTGTTGGAACAATTTACAATTATTGTTGTGCATTATATAATTTACAGATTTCTCACTTTTATTACCTTTACACTATTTCTCCTGTACAATAATAAGGTGCCTACTCAGGCTATAGTATGAAAATTTAACAATTAATTGGTTGTGTTTGATCTATGATACTCATGAAAATAGTATATGTATGACACAAACACATAAGTTATATATTGCCCTACCCTACTGTCCAGTCTTTTTTTTTCTTTTAAAAATGTTATCTTAAATTTTCATGTTGTCCAGTTTCTTTATTCTTGATGGCCTTGACAAGGTTGTTTGACTTCTAATATTGCCAAAACAGAACAATCTCAGTGACTTCTTAGTTTGTTTGTTATTCTTCTCATTGTAAGGGAGAAATGTTTTACTTTCGGGTAAACACTTTAAGCTGAGATATATATTACTCACAAAGTAGATTCATACATTTTATCCTGGATTTCGGGTAAATGTTTGTTATTCTTCTCATTGTAAGACCTGAATTCCATATGTAATGAGTTCCATATGTAATGAAGTATAAAATAGATAGTATAAACAGTCCTTGCCTTAGAAAGAAATTTTATGGTATGGCACATTTAATCAAACTCTTAATAATTTGGAGATTAGGTGAAAGTTCACTGTTTATACTAAAATCAATCACCCAAGCTCCTGTTCATAGTAATGTTGATTGCATTACTAAGGTAACCATTATTTTCTTCATGGCAATGTCAAAGGGAGTTGTTCTTGTCATGTTGGATTATGGTGTCGGTCCTATCCAAGCAGAGTAAGTTATGGAGATCATAATTTTCTTTTAATCGTTTTCATGCAGATGTCATGAAAAATTCTCCAAAGTCTTAATGTTTGATGATTCCCATTAATGCCTCCAGCTCATATCTAAATATTTGCATACCTTTAAGTTTGGCCAGCTCGAAATAATGTGATGAAAATTGACAAATATGAAGACTGAAGCCACCAAGAGGAAGTATCTTCACTCCAATTGCTCAAGTCTGTTTTTCTTAATTTTTTTACAATTGTGGTTAAGATTATTTAAAGGTTGAATGAACAGTTTTGGCCTCAAACTATTAGTCCTAAAAGAATAATAATATATGATTTCTCAACTTTTAAATTTGAGACAGTAATTTGCCTCAGAATTGGATAGAATTTGACCACATCAGCTTAAGGGTGCTACATGAGCAAATCATTAGATATATGATTAAATTCTATCCAATTTGGGCCTTAAAGGAACTTTTTCCTTCATTCTACAAAGAGCTTCAGAATGATCTAGCAAGCAACACAATTTTAACTTCTTTAAAGCTAAATCAATATTCTGAGGAAGGATTTGCATAAAAAAGAGCCAAACAAAGGTATGCACATTCTTCTCATCACTTATGTCAATTTTATTTCCTTAGTGAATCAACTCAAATTAATTTAACATTCTTCCCACATTGCAAAGCAAGAAATTTGGACCTCTGAAGAATTGTTCATGGTCCAGTGACTCCTTTTGATTATTGTAATTTTGTTGGTTGTTTTTTTGTTCAGGACCAATGAGGTGAATCACTTTTTGTTTCAGATATAAATTAAAGTTTTATCTTAACAAGCCTCTGAAGAGCATGTAATGTACGTCTATCGACTCTTGGCCTGACATAGCCTTATGTCAGGCTACTTTCTATTAATACTGTTAAGGTTATATTTTGTGTTTAAGTTAACTTATGGTCGATAGCATGTCTCTTCTGTCTTTGGTGTTGTCATTTGTTTTCATATTTGTGTGTTCTTTATTTCTCGATTTTATGCTATTAGCTTACCTGCCCTAATGTGTCTCTTTAAAAATAATGTTTTGAACCATCTTAGTCAATTTCAATTAAACATGCCTACCCAATCGGCTGAAACACATTGGACAGCAAGTTCAGTTTATTCTCTTCTGCATTAAAAATTAAAAACGATTGCATAGTAAATATGCATATTAAAGAGTTTGCTCCACCAACTCAATCATTTTGAATCGAGTATGCCCGCCAATACTTTCTCAAAATTGTTGGAGACATCAATTTGTTGTTGTACAATGTTAGTATTTTCTAATTCTTCGCATTAATTCCCATCTAAGGCCTCTGCTCAATTCATCTTTAAAGCTTCCCAATCATTTTACATTTCTTTACTTCACATAATCTAATTAGACAAATTCAATACATTTAAGAGCAATCATACTCCTCTTATTAGGTGCCCCTCCTTGCAATTCAATACATATCTAAGAATTACGATTTAGGTAAATATAGGGTTATCTAGGTAAATATAAGGTTATGCTGGCAGCAAAAATTGTAAGTTGGGAAATCAAATCCATTTTGTTTCTCCTTTTGCTTTATTTTACAAAGTTATATTATGACTTATAGAAATCTTCCTTTGCCCCTCCTTGCTATTCAATACATATCTAAGCATTACGATTTAGGTAAATATGGGTTATGCTGTCCGAAAAAATTGTAAGTTGGGAAATCAAATCCATTATGTTTCTCATTTTGCTTTATTTTACAAAGCTATATTATGACTTATAGAAATCTTCCTTTTTTAATAGCATATATATAACAATATTTGCTCAGTGTATCTATTTTGTTTTTGTGAACCAGTTTAATGGTTATAAATTTAATGAAAATTTGATTTATCATATGTACTTACCCTCAATAATAAATATTTTTTTCTTAAACCTAAACATCTACAACTTCCACTTATAGTAAAAATTTTGGCCACTTGCGTAGCGCACAAGGACAACCCTCGAATGATATGTTTGTATGTAACAATATACAACAATATTTGCACAATCATTAACTTAAGCAAAATTATATGTTTGTATCCATATATAACCCTTAATATTTTAACAATCAGACTTTAATCCATCTATTTTTCGATAAACTTATTTTTTAGTTTGGAATTGACACTTTACATGTGGCCTTTAATTGAGCAACCTCATAGCAACTATGGAGGTTGGCCATTTTTGTCCTTTTTTTCATCAATAAGGATGTGTTCGCGCCAAAAAATCTCTTTGGAGATCTTGGTGAAAGGGTACCGAGCGTGCCAATCAATTTTGTTGAAAAATTGATAAAAAGTACAGTGAAAATTAAAAGATCAATTTTGTCTTAAAAATTGAGAAAAAGATGCAAGTAAAAATAAAAGTTCAATTTTGTAATAAAAATTGAGAAAAAGTGCAGTAAAAGTAAAAGATTGCTTGGAGTGCAGCAAACATAAAATAAATCAAAACGAGTTACAGATCCTGAATCAAAGTCACACAAACGTGTTTAAATCATTGATTCCAGATTCAGAAAACATAAAAAAGGATTGCTGTAAAAAGGATATTTTCTTGATTCATGAAAGGAAAAAAAATAACAAGGTTTTGTTATTTGATTGCAAAGGAAAAGTAAATACAAGAGATGTCTTGTATAAACAAGATTAAAAATAATAAAAGGAGAATCAAGTGTAGAACTTGATGAACAATATTGAGAAATAGAGATGAAAGCTCTGAGGCTTGTTGGAAAAAATGATAAAAGAAGCACTGGGCTTGATTGATTTGCACTGGGCAAGTGTTTTACTATGAGGAGAGGTTTTTGGAGAGGCTGCTGCAGTTTCAATTTCGTGGAGGCTGCTGCTCTTTATATAGGGGATGGCCTGCTAGGGTTTGTTGCAATCCGACGGTCCAGATTAACTCCCTCTTGATTCTGCATTATCTTCTATATTTAATTCCTGATGTAAATCTCTTTAATTAAGGAAAATTCCACCAAATCAGCCAAGAGAAAGTCCACCACATTTTTGACTCTTAATTGTGATATCACAATTAATTACTGAATTTTGAATTAAATTGGCTCCAAAATCTCGGTGCAGTAAGCAGGGGGTGGAAAACCAAGTGCGGAGGAGCCAAATGGTGCTGAAACGGATTCCAAATGCCACGAAACTTTAAACTTGATCAATTGGACATGGGATTAGGTTAATTATCATATCACTAAGGTCATATAACAAAATCATGAAAAATCGATTAAGGCAATGACTTAAACCGAGCTAATTTAGCCATACTATCCTTAATTGAATAAAAGTGAAAAGTTATGAAAATGGACAAACATGGCTAAATTCCTCCAAATAGCATCAATATTGCATGAAAACCAAGCTATTGTGCCAATTGGTGAAATCGCCATGCAAAAAATGTCTCGGGATTGAATTCTGTCCTTAATTGCACAAAATGCAAGTTTTCTTCCGGGCTTGGAATGAGCTGAAATTTGGACAGAGTGTTCTTCATAATATTTGGAACAACTTTAATAAAAGACATGTTGCCAAATTCATTCATCTTCAACCTCAATTTCGAAACCCTAATCCCATTGTCCTTAATTGAAAACTTTTAAAAAGTTTAACCCGAGAGGGCTCAAATCCGGTTTTAATGGCCTAGACCGGTCAAACCCAATTTGTGGAGTAAAATGGGGCGGTCTTGCTGTGTGAAATCATTTAATTCATTTAATTTCCTAATTTCCTAATTTCCATAATTTCCCTAATTTCCATAAGTAATTTGGGAGTAATTAAGGAAATTAAATCAATATTCAACTCTTTCCTTGTTGAATTTGGCCTAGGGTGGACTGAATCCAACCATCCATAGGACTTTAGAGGATTAAATCGTGGCCCTTCATTGTGTACCAACATGTGCATTTACCATTTTACCAAAAATATAAATTGTGGTATAAACAGGATGATCAAATATTTACGAATACAAATGTAATACTGTTTATATGAATTTGTTTCAATATATTTTGATAATATACTAAGCTTTCACTTCTTTTTTTTTCGCCATAGCTTTCGCTTCTAATTAATATACTTATTATTTAAATATTTGTTTTAATGAATATTTGTGATTTCTTATTATATTCAAATATTTCAAAATATAGTTTATTCAAACGCGTTATGCCACGTGCAACGTACGTGAATGTGAAAACTAGTATATAGTAAGTATAGATAGATAGATAGATAAAACTACAATAGTTAAGCAGTG
Source organism: Corchorus olitorius (assembly GCA_001974825.2). Classification (NCBI taxonomy): domain Eukaryota; kingdom Viridiplantae; phylum Streptophyta; class Magnoliopsida; order Malvales; family Malvaceae; genus Corchorus; species Corchorus olitorius. The sequence goes on from AWUE01021234.1 coordinate 27,046, forward strand.
ATATTTAAGAAATATGTTTGAAAAAATAAGGTATAATGAGCGATTCAAAAGTTTTATAAAACTCATACTTTTATATATATAACATATATTGTAAGTATAATACAGATAGACATAGATATATAGATATAGATAGATAGGTGCTGATTGTCTCCCTCACTCATTTAGCCCTCTAAATTTACATATGTCGCTTGTTATTATACTTAATTATTAAGTTTTTTACATTTATGGAAAGGCAAGTGATTTTAATATTTGAGATTGGAGAATTTAGGAAGGCAAAGTAAGAAAACACATCATCACCTCACTAATTAAACGAAAATGGAAGGTCCAAATAATCTACAGCGAAGGTGGTTGCATCTAATCTTTTTAAACCAATGACTACACGCCACGTGCTGAAATCTCCGCAACCACACGAATACACATGTATTGCGTCACCACATCCTATCTAAACCCCACTTAAAAGTTTAAACAAAAAAAAAAAAGAAATAACACTCCTAAAACGAACCGTCCACTCTGCCTGCAAAAAACGCGAATCTTTCTCTCTCCTCTTCCCTCTCTCTCTCTCTCTTTCCCTTTCTCTTTCTCTCTCTTCGAAAGTTCCAAACAAAAAAAAAAAAT
>AWUE01021235.1:0-33154 GCA_001974825.2 Corchorus olitorius
CGCTCAAATCAGACAATCAAACAGGTCCCAGCAGGTAGCCAGATATTTCAACAAGAGAGTGAAGAACAGGCAGTTCTAGGTTGGTGACTTAGTGCTCAGAAGCTGCGAAGCAAGCTGGCCCACGACCAAGAGAAGGAAGCTATCCCAAAACTCGGGAGGGACCATACCGGGTAATAGAGGTTCTGGGCAAAGGAGCTTACAAACTCAAAACCACGAAGGATGTAGTCGTCCCCAGAATTTGGAATGCTCGACACCTCAAGAAATACTACCAGTAGGAATGTAATAACAGACGTTTCCTTTCATGTTTAAAGTACATTTCCATATCAACAAGTTTTGTAAAGAAAGGGGATTCACCCCGACATTTCAAATGTATACAAAGCATACAATTCAAGCTTAAATCAACAAAAGTAGAAATCCTCAAGTCCAAAAAATAGTCAACTAAATCAAAGCTTGGGAAGACAGAGAGTGGCGTACAAAAGTACCCACATATACAAAAGGCGCACTGCCCATAAAAGTCCTCCAATAACAGGGAAGACGCCAAAGGCCCATAAAGGAGCCTTTGTTAAACGCGATAAGCCATAAAGGCAGACAGAAAACCTTATAAAGGAAAGCCGAAAAGCGTTACATAAGAGCCTTAGATAATCATAATGCGTATGGAAATTCTGAAGGATAACTCACTAACGTGACATACGATAGAGCCCACATAAAAGCTCAAAAATCCATAAAGGAAAAAATAACTAAGGACAGAATGGACTCACGCCAAAACCTCAAAAGAAGTTTAAGCGATCGAGACCATGAGATGCTCGCCATTAAAAACGTACGATAAAAGTTGGAAAGACCAACCCCCCCAAGGGCGTACGACAAAATTCAACAAAACTGCAAGACACAACAAAATTGAGGCGAAGCATCGAAGCATGATAAAAACTATCATGAGATAAATAAAAAGAATATAAAATTCAAATTAAAACCCTTTTCACGAAGGGACTGTTCATTACAAATTTGGATTTCATAAAAGCAGGGAGTCTGCCATAACGGCATTTGGATTTTCCATAGCGGGAACATATAAAAAAGAAAAAGACAGTGGGACAAGTGTCCAAAATTAAACGCATAAAAGTAGAAATCGTCTTCAAATTCAGAGGACTGGCAGAGAAGCTTTAGAGTCATGGCTGGGCAAACTCATCGATAGGTGGGGCAACGTCATTTGGAAGAGGGGTAGCAACTTCCGGACGCGCGCCATCCTCAGGCTCGGTACTGGCTTCTACCGGGGGAACAGCAGCAAAGGACTCGACATCCAAGGAGTCCAAACTCTCCACAACAGTTGGATGCGCTGACCTCAAATGATATAGCAATCTATTAATAGCATCTCGTCGAGCGTCAACAATTTGGTCGGCCATATCCGAGGCATCTTTGAGAGCTTCCTCCTTAGCTGCCAGAGCTGAGATAGATTCTGCTCGGCCTCTGACAATTCCCCCTAAAAGAAAAATGGAACAAGTTAATGGCAAATGAAAACCGAAGCCTATGGACAGACAACCAGAGTATACCTCAAGCACCTCGATTCTTGACTGCCGTGCGCCCAGATCCTGGATATCTCGATTGTACTTCTCCTCCAGCTGCAAGAAATTCTTTTCCATCACGGTGTATTCTTTCTTCACCATTTCTAAGTTCTTCTCAGCAGCAGAACGAAGGTTCGCCTCATCTCCCCAGCGCTGCTCGAATTGGTCCCTAGTCTCTCGAACAATCTTGATGTCTTCAGCGATCACATCCCTAGCCTGTTCAGCCCTAGCAGCCCTGCCTTCAGCAATCTTCACAAGCTCCTTATACTTGGCTACTTCATTCTTAACACTTTTCACTTTAGCGTCAGTAGCAGCACAAGGAGCATGTGACAAGAGGAATTTAGCGAAATCAGGTTGCTTCAGTTTGAGATGGTCAAAGTGGCGGTCGAAATCAGAACGAGCCATAGTCATAACCTGGAGTAATCATGAGAGTCAAAGGCGAAAATGCCACAAAAAAACAAAACAAAAACGCGAAAAACTTAAAATGCACAAGCTTACATGGCAAACACCGGCAAAATTCATCGCCACGGGCTCACACTCTTGCAAGGCCTCATAAGTCTCTAAGTCAGCCTTTCTGCCAAAGTAAAGGTCGTTCGCCATCAGAGCCCCCATAAAGTCAGGTAAAATAAGCCGTTCGCCCAATCGCTCAACCTCAGCATTATACCATCGGGCGAACGACCCAGTAATGAGTCCAGCAAAATACCCTGTGGCCCCACCAGCAGGGGGAAGATTGGTCCTAGCAGACGGAGAGCCTGACCTACCACGCCCTCCGGTTGGGCGAGCACCAATGGGTTGAGTGCGACCGCGTGAGGGAGTAACCCCGCGACCCTGAACGGCTTTCCCGATACCCCCACTTTGATGGGTAAGAGCCACGCCACGACCAGGAGAAGGAGAGTGCTGAACGATGGCAGTTGAAGTAGCAGGTGGAGGATTAGAAGCTTGAGTAGTTCCACGGCCGTGGCCCTGCGGACCAAAGACGACCCCACCAGGGGTACTGCTACTCGCCCCCGTTTTTCTTCACTTATTAGCAAGCCTCTGCCAGGCGGGAGTTTGTTGGCTAGACATAGCCTCAGCCTCGACAGTACTTGGAGCAGCAAGCAGAGCAGTATCGCTTTCCCCACCTGCAAAACAAAAGAAAACAGTCACAAATTTGAAAGAAAGATCAGGAGGCAAAAGAGGAGCGGGTCTAGGAAACACCACTCCAGTCGAACGAAAAACCTTAAAAAGAAAAGCCAAAAGACTAAAAAAGCAACCATCAGGATTTATTAAACCAGGCACGTTCGACGTAGGAGGGAGCCCCAGACTCCGCATGTGAGCATCATGAAGGCTTTTAAATGCCATATAACCCTTACCAGCCCCATGACCAATAGGCGCAGCGACCTCAAAGAGCATAGGCACAGCTTCATCAGTAACGCCTACCTCAACACCTCCACCTTGACCACCCTCCCCTCCCTCCCCACCATCACCTTGGTCGTCCGACCTGGAAGGACTAGGAGGAATAAAAGGCTGATGCGGCCGTGCGCCCTCCTCACTAACCAACACCCTGCCTCTCCATTCCTTGAGCACATAAGTGACAACCTCTCTGTTGGGCAAATACATAAGCCCACGCTCCCCAACATTATTGACTATAACCATCTCGTCACCAAAAGGGAGCGGGGTCATAGGAAGGAGCTGAGGTGCAGGTATCTCCCTTCGGGGAACCCCAGTGGGAAGTGGGGAAAGCCCACTTAAAAACAGACGAGTCTGGTCAAGGAGACTAGGAAGGCTATGCTCTACACATTGCAAGTACTTGGCCTGGAGCTTCATCTCATCAGTCATGACCATATTTTCCTTCTTGTTCAGACTGCTAATAACTTTTGAATCATGGAGCACCCATCTTGTCTGAAAACCCCACTCCAACTCCGAATTTATCTCAACGGCAAAAAATTGTGGTTTCCAAGAATGGTTGCTGCTCGCTCCAGCCAGAGGGATCCGACCGCCCCTACTACTCAAAGAGTACCAACACTTCCCCTTCTTTGAAATAAGAAAACGTTCTCTGATAACGTTAACTTCAGGCTTCCACCCTTGATAGATACAGCTTTGGACGTACGCTGTCAACATCTGAAGACTGTTCAGAAGAAGCTGGGTGAGAGCCACTTTGTAATAGTTAGTAAACTCAACAAAGAAGGGGTGGGCAGGAAGACGAAAGCCATCGTCAAAAAAAATCTTGGGGAACATGATACGACGTCCGCCTTTAGAGATACTATATAGTCTCTCGTCCTGGGTAGCGTACGACGCCTTGTACCCATAATAGCGGGACAGCCCAACATAACAGCAAGTGAGTCTAAGGGCACCTCGCTGTTTATCCCAGTCAGCCACATCAGTCAGATAACAGGAAGTGAGACTGGCACAATCTGTGAAGGCTGCACGGCACATGTCTTCGTACGCCTGATAGCTTGGGTCAGGAAGAATGGAACCAGACACACTGGTAAGGTTGCCAGAATAGGCCCTCTCGGCGGTGGGGACGAAATTACCCTCAAGGAGCCGTGCGGGGCACACCCAAACACCAGGATCCTCAGCTGGTGCCACCTCTTCATTCTGAATCTCCTCCCCAGCCTCCTCTCCTTCGATAGGATGAGGAACCCCAAAAACTTCATCAGGCCCCAGCACCCCCATTCCCAAATCGGCTAAGCCCCGAAATATGGGATCTTCCTCCTCACCACCCACGCTGACACCCTCGCTGTCAGTACAATGAACACCCCCTCCGTCAGGAGAAGGATGATAGGTTTCGTCGTCCGACATCCTAGCTAAAACGGCTAAACCTAGAAACACAAAAACGACGGAGTAACGAGCCAAACTTACCGAGAGTCGTACTCTCAACGTCTGATAGGCTAATCTCGGAAACGGCAAACTCTAGAACCGGCGGCACAAAGGGTCCAAGGGAAGAGTCAGAGGAAGACGATGAAGAAGACACAGAAGGGGAAGAGTCGCTACTAACGTCGACGATAGGAAGTTTCGGCGGGACAAGAATCCGGACCGAAGAACTGGAATCGCTAGAAAGCGCCACCGGAAAAAAATCAGTGTTTGATGGAAAATTAGCCGGAGGAAATCGAAAACGCAGATAGAGAATAAAACCTATAGTCAAAACCGAAAAAATCAAATAAAATACAAAGAAACAGAAGAGTTTTGTACGAAAGCAGGGGGAGAAACGATGGAAGTTGGACAGAACCTGGGAGAGGATACAAAGAAAGACAGAAAGGATTTCTCGTTTTCAGTTGCGAAACTGAGAAAGAAGGCAGAAAAAAGGAATTTATAAGAAGAAGAAGATACCAGAGAGCGGGAAAACGAAAAGACACCCCCTCGAAACTCGGCGAAAACTGAAAAAGCCAGTAATAGGCGTCTAACAGGTGGCGAAAAAGGGAAGAGACTTTTCGAATTTCAAAAGACAGAAAGACAACCGTCAGAAACTGAAAAGACCTAAGCTTAGCTGTCGATGGAAGTGTACGACCAGCCAAACTAAGGGGGGAAGACCGTACGGTACGGACCCAGGTTGAAAAAGCAGACTTCAAAAGAGCCGCACGGCCAAAACGCCCAACTAAGGACACAAATACAAAGCCTCTACCTATAAACTGAAAGGCCCAATAACAACATATCTCGGGCCCAAGGAGAAGAAGTAACAGGCCCAAGCCCAAGAGAAACAGAGTAAAACAAAAACCCTAGATTTTAGGAGGGAAACGATGCTTTGAATCTCGAAAACTTAACCGTCAGGAAGTCCCTATAAATAAGGGCACGAACTAAGCAGTTTGGCGGTCCATTTTTCTGACAAAAACTCCATAGTTATCTCTTGAACCCAGAAAAGAAACTTCCCTCCTGACTTTCTCCTTCCGACAACTGAAAACAATGGACTTTTTACCTCCACTACCGGAAATCCACTTCTCCAACGAAGTGCTGGCCACAATAAGGATCCTCGAGGGGATAGTGGGGATAGTCCACCCAAACAGACACTGTCTTCCGATGGACTTGATGATGAAGGACCTGTGCCGGCTATACATTGGAAGAATTGGTATCAACGACATGGAGGCAGCAAGACATCTCCAAGCTTGGCTGGGAATGGAAGGATTTCCCCAATCACCCGAAGAAGTGATGGACGCGCTGCAACGGAGGGACCTCGTGGAAGAACTAATGGCCCGCGGGCTAATGCATAAGGTGCCAAGAGAATTGCCCCTAGCATTCGAAGAAGTACCAGAGCCAAATCCAGCAATAGTACTAGAACAAGGAGGCCGCCCGAGAAAAGTCACACTCAACAGCAGCAAACTGCGAGTAGTAACTGTCCAAACCGCACCAACTCAATGCTTCACTATAGAATCAAGCTCGTGGGCGATCCCACATAGGGGACTTATGAAGCACCGCTTACAATTCCACGCAACACCAGACGACACGCAAACCATGAATGAAAGGATAGACTGGCTGATCTGGCGCTACAGTTTGAATCGTCCCATTATCACCTCTCCAATAAAAGTGGTTGTCTATAACGCCAGAGGAGCTGCAAATCCCGGCTTCCACGAAGCCATAGAACAGCTGAGAGAAGATCATAGGCCTGACCTCCTTATAATTACAGAAACTAGAGTCTCTGGCGAAAGGGCCCAACACATCAAGGACCAACTGGCACTGGAAGGAGAGTACATCATTGAGCCAGACGGCTTTTCTGGTGGAATCTGATTCCTATGGGACCACGAAGAGTGGGAGCATGATCTGCTCAGCATATATGACAACGAGATAACTCTCGAGTTCAAGCCTTCCCTCCTGCGCCTAGTCTCAATAAATTATGACCACAACTTCTGAGCACAGGCAAGTAATCTACTCAACAAAGAACCAGTGTATCCCTTTCATGTATTTGTCGCCTTGTTTTCACTTTTGAAATATTTAAATATTTTCAATAAAAATATGGTTACCAAATGCTTTGATAAGGCACAAACAACAAAATGTGGGCATCCCCCACATCGACAAAGGCGCACGACCGAGCATCCCTCGGCTGAATGGGTAAGCGGGCAGCCCTCGCCAAAATAAATAAATGAGTATAACCCAACCGTACAACGTAGGAGGCACCCCCTCCTGTGTATGTCGTACGGTCTTAATCCAAAATGCCGCACGCCAAAAAAAAAAAAATTGTGCCGCACGACGACCGAATACTAGAACGGTCAAGAATGACAAATTCCCACCGGCCGCAGCTGGAATAAAAGGGAGTCGTTCGTCCGGTCACTGTATAACCACCCTCATGCCTGGGGGGCAATTGTTGAGTACACCCCAATTGCCTAATTAAAGGCCCTAAGAAAGCAAACTCAAAGGACATAGCCATAAGGCCCTAGGAGCCAATATGGGTCGGATGACCCTACAAGGCCCACCAAAGCCAAGGCCCATACATTAGGCCTCACGCACTCCAATGCCACACGCTTCGGACTCTAAGCGGGTCAACGCGCGGGTCTAGCGACCCGACTGCCCCCACGTGTGAACCGCCTTTCACACCCTATAAATACCCTCGGATTACCCTATTTGGAGGTATGATTTCTGACCCTACTACTTTATAGCACTGAATCCTGACATTCCTTACCTTTAAGGGAATCTGACTTAAGTATCGGAGTGCTAACGCAGGGCATCCCCCTGCCACTCAAGTGTCATTTGTCTTGCAGATCGTCATCCTAGGGATCAGTGCCCTCGAGTGGTGCCCTAATCCAGAGCAATCTCATTAAGGCATCAACACAGCCAAACAATTCAAGGCTGAGAGAAGGAAAAGCCAAACTCAAACCAATTTTGGGTGCTAGTTGTCCAACATTGATGGTTTGGGTATTATATTGTGCAAAATTAAAGTTTTTTTTTGGCAGAATGCAAAATTAAAGTTTATGATGCAAATTGTCCATTTTTTGATAATTTGTGTGCACTTTGACATTTAAGCCTTTTATTTAAGTGCTATCTAAAAGTATATATTAGGAAAAATTTTGTAGAAAAATTAAATAATTACTATGATATTTTTTTCATTTTTTTGAGGAATTATTCTCATAAACTTTTTAACTCTTTGATAATTCAAATGGAGGTGAAAATATATATTTACTTAAAATAATAATAAATAATTTTTTTAAAAGTAATTAATCTGGGCTTTGCATAGGCCATGGGCTGGCCTTGTCTATTTACTTGCATTTTCCCCACATGCTTAAAAATTAAAATTGTTAAAATTTGGGCTTTGCTTGGGCCCGAAAGACACTACTATTCGGAGATGAGTCAGCTTAATCCTTGTTACCAAACAAGACCCAAATTTTTCCATGTCTAAAACCCTTCGCCTAAAACCTCCTCTTCTTAGACTTTAACCCTGAGCTGAAAGCCTCTGAGACTGTTTTGCTTCATTTCTCGGAGGAAAAATAATAAATAAATAAAATATGTGAAATTTATTCTCCTTCTTCTCTTCTACCCAGTCCTTGCCTCTATGCATCGTTCTTCTCACAAGCTTTCATGGTTAGTTCTTTATTCCTCTTATGTTTTCTTAACATTCTCTTCTTAGCTTGTAATTCATTTAAGGTGTTTGCTTTTTTGTCTTAACGAACTTATAACATTATTTCTCATAAAAAGTAGCTGCCCATTATTAATATTGTTCATCTTGTAAGTATGAATACCGCAATTTTTTTGGCCCGTTTGATTCTTTGCCGAGCAGAGATGAGAGAATAATCCACAAACCTCCTCTGGGGTTCAAAAGTGTAAATGTGATTGAGAGTAAAAGACCGAAAATATCTGTTAACTTCTATTGTTTTATCCCCACTGATTAAATCGTAGTGAATGTTATTAATTTAATCATTGGCTAGATAGTTGTCTTTGCTAATCTACACCTTCCTATACCCTTTTTCCTGCTGTTTCTAGTTCTTCTTCCTTGGCCTTTTTGGCTGATCTTATATTTGGTTTGCATGGGTTATTCTTTGCCGAGGGCTTCTGCCCAGCCATTCTTGCTTGTTTTAGTTGGAACTTGGTACTCTGGTTTGCTGAAGAAAGTTTTGCCTGGCAAATGAACTTGTTTTTGTTTGTTAGTTGCTTTGATTGTATCTAAGAATGCAATGACCATGCATATGCTCACACATTATGATTGCTTGTATATCTTACCTAAATCTTTGTATATTAATCAAAATGTCATTTTGTTTCTCATAGTCAGTTAATGAAATCATTTTGTTTTCCCTTGCCAGTGAAGAACTTGCATATTTCATTCCCTTAAGCATTCAGTTATCGCCTTACAGTAGCAGGAATATCCATAAAATTGGTTTGCTTGTTAGTAATTTGAAATTGAGGAGAACGTGTTCCAGCCAGAATCTATTTGAGCCTGTAAATGAAAAGCTCATCAATTCCAGCCAGAATCTAATTGAGCCACTTAGTGAAAAGCTCATTTCCAGCAGTCAATATCTCAATCATCCTTCTCAAAAGGGTTCAAGACAGTCTAGTATTTATCAGAAATTTGCTCCTGCTGAAAATTATTCTTTTCTTCAGTCCAGTTCTCTTCAGCACTGGTTCAAAAATTGGCAAGAACTGAGAAAGAAGAAATTGACAGCAAGCACATTTAGTGGGGCCATTGGCTTTTGGCCTCGGCGGAGGGCCCAACTGTGGCTAGAGAAACTTGGGGCAATTGAGCCATTTTCTGGTAACTTGGCTACTTGTTGGAGCAATATCAAAGAAGAGGAAGCTCTTGAAAGATACAAGCTGATTACTGGAAATACAGTTGCTTTTCCTGAATTTCAGGTTTATGGTAAAATGAACCCAGAAGACAGTTGGTTAGCAGCTTCACCTGATGGATTAGTGGACACGTGCGCTTATGGTTTATCTCCTAGAGGAGTGTTGGAGATAAAGTGTCCATTTTTTGGTGGAGATATGAGCAAAGCTTTCCCTTGGAAGCGAATCCCCCTTTATTGTATTCCACAAGCTCAAGGTCTAATGGAAATCATGGACCGAGATTGGATGGATTTTTATGTTTGGACTCCTAAAGGAAGCAGTCTGTTTAGGATATACCGAGATGTAGAATACTGGGATGTTCTCAAATTGGCACTTTCTGACTTTTGGTGGAAACATGTCCAACCAGCAAAAGAAATCTGCAGTAAATATGTGATAACTGATCCCCTTAGAGAATTAAAATCACTACGACCAGCAAGCAGGCATGAATTATGTGGCTATATAGTTTATGAAAGCAAGCGGATTGTTGATAATTCCAGTTTATTAATGCGTGAAATAAATGGACGATTGATAACTGATTCAAATGAGTGAGATATTGAATTTTTAATCAAGTCGGATTCATTTATGGCAATGTTTTGTTGACGTATGAATACGATTTTGAAAATTTTGGTTACTATAAGATCTCTAATAAGAAGATCAAGGTTGGACTTGCCTTCCAGATAGCTTAACCCAGGCACATGGAATTACTATTAGGTTCCTTTATCACTTTTGTTGGGCAAGGTTGGCTGGGGCATGGCTGCTGAAAGAGAACTCTTGAAGTTAGTAATCCATCATGCTTTTGGTTGTATTTTAATGTGTTTTCCTGCAATGCTTCGAAGGTTGAGATAGAGGTGTTAAGGTGATTCTTTGCTAAATTTGGCATGATTTTTGTACAAAAAATGTTGGCGCGATCCTATTAAAACACTCCTACATGGTTGTAGAGATTTTTTGACATGTGGTCCGGCTTGATGTATTAAACCAACCTTGGAAAGGTTGTTGGGCATCCTAACAATGAGCTTACACTTTCCAGGCTCAGATTTTGGTGATCCTCTGGCAAGGTTGATTCCTTCTCTAAGCAGCAATTCTTTCTGGTTGCTGGCTCTGGACTTGCAATGACAATATAATTAGCTTCAAAACGGGACTGGAAACATCATTGGCACCTAATATATATTTGTGTAAGTCCTCTACTTGTTTGACTTTTGTACTTGCATTTCATATTAATAAATCATTATTATCCCATGCTTAACAACTTATAAACGGGATCCTAACAGAAAGTTTACAGCTTTCATAATTTATATCCAGCCTCTAGCTGATGTTGCATCCCTTAGGTGTTAATCAAATAATCATTCATCAAACTGCTCCCAAAATTAGAAATGCAGATTTAGGTACTGTTATGGCTAGGACTAAAAAACTATGACAAATAGGGAGAATGAAGCTACAAATTGGCCTATTACGGAATGATAGAAAGTTAGTTAAATCATAATCATGCAGCCGAATCTAATCTTAAAGGGGGCTGGATTCCTCAGTCAGATTCGGTGATGGTGCAACTTAATGTTAACATTTCTTGTTACTTTGTCTTACTTTGTCTTGTTACTTCAACAGAACAGAAGGAAGAGCATATATAATCAGTAGAATGGAAGATTGCTAAAGTTTGATTTGAAATGAAATGTATAGCAATATGTGTATTGAAGCCTTTCATTGCATAAACCCTTTTTATGAAAGAAGTATGATGTAATTGGCAGAATTACAAAGTCCACCAGTCTGTTCTAAGTAGCATGTGCATTCGAATGTTTAGGACCTATGATTCATTCAATTTGAAGCAATTTATTTTAGTTTATTAGCCACACTCCTTTCTTTTCTTTTTACTTTTCTTGCTGTTTTTTTTTTAATTTAATTTATTTGTTTTTGTCCTATATCAGGGAGACTGCTGACAGAAAACTTCTTTCATATATAATGTGCGGCAACATGAAGCAGAATGGTGCGAGGCCTTCAATCTTGTAAAGCTGTAAAAGTAACATTATGAGGTAGGACATCCAATTTTAAGGTTTTCGAATATCTCATATTTTGGTCCATGACTCGCTTGATACTTATCAGTAACTTTGTAAGTTAAATACAATTGTTGGGGTGCATTTTTATGCTATTTAACTTCACCCTCTGTTACCAGTGCATTGAAATTAATTGTATCATCTGGCCCAATGATATTGAATTGCTGTTACGAAATGAGTTTAGAAATTAATCATGTTTGAGAAAGAGCATTCAGCCTCCGTCCATATTAATGTCACATATATTTTGACTTGGTTACTTAGGTAGCAACATATCAAATGCCTGATGAGATGCATAGCCCTGGGTGGGGGCTATAGTTTCTGTATCGGCCTGCCTGGTAGCATCTCAAGCAGTTACAGCAGTTTGTTAAAATCCTGGTTATTCGGAGTGAGACTTAAGGAGCCGTATGTGGATTCAAAGATTATGAGGTATGCACTAGATACCAATAAATTTGTCGTGAAGAGTGTGAGATGCGTGTTAAGTAATGTGGATGGAATGTTTAGGCAATGTTTATAAGGAATGTTTCTCAAAGGAAATCAAGGATGACCTACAGAAAGATATTTATAGTATCATTTTACTGTAAGAATTTCTTTTGTAGATATTTCATGTATGTTACTGTGATGCATTGTCATGAATAAAAACACGGGAAAGTAAACTAGAAGCCAGAGAGAATAAATGTTCCTTTTTGCAGATATATCATGTAGATCTGATGTATTGTTATATAAAAAAATAAAAATTACAGGCCAGAACTACTACTTCTGAATTGTTAAAGTTGATTTTATTCATGCTGAAATCTCTGCCATTATGAGTTCTTCCATGATCCTCTGCACTCTTATCAGATGTTAACTAAAAGCTTTGATAACTTGCAGTCAAATGACTCAGGTTCTGTATGAGGTTGATCTTGGTATTTGATCAGTTTGCATCTTTTAAGTTGGGATTATTAAGTAGGAAATGAAAATTAAAAAAGCGTTACAAAAAACAAGAAAAAATAAACTCAAAACCTTGTGGAAAGGAAATACAATTTGCATTTTGACAAAGAAGATTAAGGTTGTTTATTAATTGTAGCCATTGTCATGAGCAATCACTGATTGCTTCATTCTGCAAAAAGGCAAATGTCTCAAGGACAAAAATTGTATTTACGGATGAAAAACAATGGTTGGTTTAACACACTTAATTATGTGGGAAGATTAGAAAACCATCGATATCCGATGAACTGAAACAGGAAACACCTGAAACAACCATTTTTGTTCCTTTTCTTTTCTTTTTTAATCTTTTTGTAACTATCATAAAGTAATAAAATGAAAAAAGTTGCATCATCTGTCACAGGAGAAACATAGAGAATTACAACCAGAAAATAGAAAAGAGGGCAGAATTAAACCAAAACACACACACAAATACTGCATCGGCAAGTTCAAGCAAAGTAAGCTTCAGGCAGAGTTGCTGAAGAGGTTTATGACCTGTAAAAAGTATGCAATTTGAGTGAAATTCTTCTCATCAAAATCTTGGAAATATAAGGGCTTGCAATGGGTACTTCATCCTCACTGAGAACTCATGTTTTTCTTCCATGTTAACATCATCTCCATTAACAGCTTTCCATTCAAAATTCCAAACCAAATTTGCCACAAAATACTCCAAATGAAGCATGGCCAAAGCATAGCCTGGACAAATCCTCCTTCCTGCACCAAAGGGCATCATTTTAATCTCTTTGCTCCCACTTATATCAAATCCTTCTCCATCCTTATTATCAACCCTAAAAAACCTCTCAGGCTTGAATGACAGTGGATCTTCCCACACTTTTTCGTCCAATCCAATATCTCCAACCATGAAATTCACAGTCCCATTTCTTGGAACCAAGTAACCATTCAAAACTGCATCTTCTGTCACTGCATGAGGCATCAAAAACCGAAGGGGCGGATGTCGCCTTAATCCTTCTAAGATCACTGCTTTCAGATATGGCATTTTCTGCAAATCATCTTCTTTCACCATTTCCTTGACATCTCCCATAACCCTTTTAATCTCCATGTATAATTTCTCTTGGATGTCTTGATTTTTCACCAAATTCACCATAACCCATTGCAACAATGTGGCTGTATTATCAGTTCCTCCATTGAGAAATTCTGAGCACAAACCTCGGATTTCTTCTATAGTAAGGTTCCTGTTTTCTTCACTTAGCTGCAAATCTAACAAGGTGTCCACATAGGGCGTGGCCGTGACACATCCGTTGTTTTTTTCCTGATTTTCACCTTCCTTCACCTTCTTCCGCTCTAGTATCAATGGAAAGACTAAGCCTCTCGATTTTTCTTGTAGTTCAAAGATTTTTTTCCATTGTTTCCGAAATAAGATCTTTGTTAGTCTTGGCCAAATGGAAATCATACTCACTTGACTAAAACTCACCATCATTTCCCTCTCAACAAGTGCTATTTCCTTGATTTTCTTCTCTTCAAGATTGTCTCCAAAACACATGAACACAAGCAAGCTAAAAATGGAGAACTGAAATGTTCAATAACTTCAACAGGATGAACACCGGAATCAGACTGAACCTTGAGGAGTCTCAGGAGTCTTTCAAGCACCAACTTATGTGCATGTGAATAAGACTTCACACGAGAAGAATGAAGCATTTCTGCTGTAAGGTTGCGGCGGAGCACCCGCCATGTGGAGCCGTAGAGAGCAGTGGTAATAACAACTTGTTCCCTACCATCAAGAGCCGGAGGACGGTCAGCAAAAATGGCACCATTTTGAACCAAAGCTTGGTGGGCAAGATATCGATCGGCAATGAAAATTGCAGGGCGAGAACCGGAGTGTAGGGTGATTATAGGACCAAATTTGGCATGAAGGGAACGAAGTATATGCTGAAGATCGTTAAAAGATTTGCGGAACAAGAGCAAGTTACCAATAATTGGGAGAGGTTGAGGCCCTGGTGGAAGGTTTCGAGATTGTTTTCGTGTTTGAGAGAGGAAACTGAATATGAGTTTGGTGAGAAATGTGATGGAGATGGAGATGAAGAGGAAGAACCAGGCGGCTTCCATGGTTGCTGCTGCACGAAGCTGATTATATGGTTCTGTTAGTTTTAAGAGGTTAAAATTTTGAACTAAGTTGAAGTAGAACTTAATTCACAAGATTCAAGAGATTGAGTCAGGTTAAAAAGGATTTGAAAGGATTGAAATTGAAAGTAAAACCACATCAGGCTTTGGATGAAGAAGATTGTTAAAAAGATGGTTCAAAAGATCATTTAAAGATGATACAAAGGATGGTTCAAAAGAAAAAAAATCAAATGACCATAGTATTATAATAAATATTAAAAGATTCAGTAGCCCTCAACTAGTATTTATACACAAAATTTACCTACTTGCTATATAGCTAAAGATAGGCCTAAGAAGTAAAACGAACTTGGCTTTGGAAACAATTTTGGCGAAGTTTTAGCGAAGTAAGTTACAAGGTAAAAATATAAATTGGATAAGTTAACCTCAAAAGGTAAAATTTGTGTTTGACAATTTTAGCTAAATTACAAGGTGTTATTTTTTTTTTATTTTTTTTTATTTTTTGGCTAAGAAGTTATAAGGTAAAATACAAATTAGATAAGTTAACGTCAAAAGGTAGAATTTGTGTTTGACAATTTTAGCCAAGTAAGTTATAAGGTAAAATACATTATACAAATTGGATAAATTAACCCCAAAAGGTAGAATTTGTGTTTAACGATTTTAGCCAAGCAAGTTACAAGGTAAAATACAAACTGGATAAGTTAACCCCAAAGAGAGAACTTGTGTTTGAATTTACAACTTGTATCATCCACAATCAAATTGCTTTCGTAACTTTCTTTCTCCAAGATGTCTTCAATTTTGATTTGAATTCTTAGAAGTAAAGATCAAATTTGATTTGTACAAATGAATCCACTAGCTTTCAAAGATAAACTCTATCCAATTTGCTTATGCACTTAAACAACTAACTTCTAACACTCCTCTTTAGTTAGGATGAAAATCATCTGCCTCATTCTTATGCCACACTCTATGCCCCATTCACCAAATTATGCCACATGTCCCTTGTATTATGCCTCGTTTGTTTTCGAATTTTAACAAATAACATTGATAGAATAAAATAAAATAAAAATCCCACTTAAATACCAAGTTTAGCCCAAATTAAAAATAAATAATTATAAAAATATTAATATAATATATTCCCCATAGGGTTATAGATGTAAATATATATCCTACCCATTATTTTTGTAACCAGGTCAAATTACTAACAACCTCTTTCAACTTTTAACCTGGAACAACCTTTTCGCCCCATTTTGGTCTTTTCTCCCTCAGCTAATTATTCAATAATCCTTATGTTCTATGTGGTTTGTGTTGGGTTTATTGGGGTATAAAAGTAAATTTCGGTTTTTAGATGATTAACTATGTTCACACACATTAGTGTGTTTTAATGGATTGTATTAATTGTCAAGGACAGTTGATTAATGATTATCAAGACAAATGATCATTTCTATACTTGCTCATCTTTTTGGTTTATATATATATATAAATATATATTTAGAAGAGTTATAGAAGGCTTTGTTTTGCTAAAGCACTATTTTTATTCTAAACTCATCTTTTTATTTATTTTTTGGTGAAATCTATATTCATCTAACTCTATTAATAGTGTGAAAATGAATAATCAGTTATTGGGTCTAAAATTTTGAATTCATTGAGCCCAAATATGGTATGGTGTGAACAATATTTACATTCATTAAACTAACTTAATGGCCTTTATTTTTTTCTCACAAGCGAGAAAATCGAAGCGACATAGTGAAGCAAAATTATACTCGAGAAGGTCTTTGGGGAAATGGATTTCATTTCATTTTTGCGTTCCTTCATTTCATTTCATTTAAGAATGTATTTTTTAAAATATTTATTTTTGAAGGATATATTATGATGATATATATTACATTACTATGTGTGGAAACAAGTATACACTTACAAAACAAATAACATGTACAAATAAGTTTACCCACATTATAAAATCCTCGCAGCGCAAGCGCGGGGTACCCCTCTCGTATAATTTAATTTAACTAGACAAACAAAGAATAATATTAAAAAACTGAAAAATGATACGTGTCATTATTTGGTGGATAGGCACAAATGAGGCAAAAAAAATGGGGCAGAAGATTTTTATTCAGTTGGTTGTATAAGTACAAACACCAATTTTCCTTCGTAGGTCTTCAAATCTGGCTTTGGGTAGAGGTTTAGTAAGAATGTATGCAAGTTGTTGTTCAATATTGCAGTAGATTAAGTTCACTTCTTCTTCTTGTTGAGCTTCTCTCACAAAGTTGTATATAATTTTGAACTGTTTGGTTTTTCCATGGTTAACTGGATTCCTTGCTATAGGCTATAGCAATAGCAGCTTGGTTGTCACAATGTATTGGTACTAGACCTTGTGGAGGTTTGCCAAGATCGATTAATAGCTTTTTTAACCATATGGCTTGATTTACAGCGGCAATGCAATGTATTTTGCTTCTGCTGTTAATTGGGCCATTGTGTCTTGCTTTTTGGAAATCCAGGTAAAAACACCATTTCCAAAAGAAAAAACATACCCTATGGTACTTTTAAGGACATCAATGGAGCCTCCCCAGTCACTATTTGCAAAGTCTTTCAACTCAGTAACTTCACTTGTTGAGAACAAAATACCATAATCAGATGTTCCTTTGACATATCTAAGAATATTAATCATTTTTGTAGCTTTAAAATGTTTTTCACTTGGAGAATCCATGAATCTTGATAGCAGGCTCACAGAAAGCATAACATAGCCTTGTTGCTGTTAAATATAGCATTTTGCGCCAAAATTCCCTAGTGCGCCCAGAAAGGTCTTTGAGGCAGAATCTCTTTGATGAAGGAGAGAGGTTCAAGGCGTGCCAGTTATTTTTGTAGAAAAAATAACAAAAAACTTTTGTGAAACTTGAAAGTAGGAAATCAAACTTGTAAAAGTGAGAGAGATCAGGCGAATTGCAAGTTCTGGTTTAAAGTTACAGAAAACTGTTTAAATCATTAAACCTATTGGGTAATTCTTGAGTAATAAAGTGAGAGATTGATGAACAGAGATAATGAAAAGTAGATTGTCACTAGAATAGCAGAAGCAAGATTACAACTTGTAAGAACAAGGGTGATGAAAAGTAAAAGACAAGATTGAAATTGAAAGACAAGGAAAGGAAACATGTTGATCAAGTAAAAGTTTGCATCTCTGAAGAGAGAGGTTTGAATTTCCGCAGTGGAAGGGGTGTCCAGAGAGAGTTTTTAGGTTGGTGAAGACTCTGCTTATATAGCCATGGGTTGTCATTTACTCCACCATTTGAGCGATTTTAGCTTTAATGACCCACCAACCACAATTGGTTTTTGTCAACTACGTCAATTGACTTTTGTCTCTTGGGTCAACCCTCACTTAATGGCAATTCTAATTATCAATTTGACTCCTTGACTTCAGGAAATTAATCACGATCAAAATCACACAAATTAGTGATTTGATTTAGTTAACTTATAATTTTCAACCTATGATTGCTAGATGTGCTCTCATGGGTAATGCATAAAACACCAATTCCTTTCATCCAAGACGTTGTTCACCCTCTCAAGGCGTCGTTGCTGCTTGGACCATCGCCTACCACAAGGCGCATTGTTGCGCACTGAAAAAATTGGACCCGGGGTGGCCAAATGCCACTTATTTTCCTTGGGGTGATCAACCATCTCATGGCGCCATCACCCACAACTTGGGTGACCGAAAATCTTCCATGAGCTTGTGATGTTGTAGAATTTGCCCAACAGCCATCACCCCAACTTCTTTGGGTGGTCCTTCAATTTCAGCGTCATCACCCTGATTTGGGGTCATCAAAATTTCCAACAGCACCACCCTAACATGGAGGTGGCCAAAATTCCAAAACACTTCACCCCTAGCTTGTGGTGATTGCACTTTTCAATTAATGCATAAAAATATTAATTGTAATCAAAGCATAAGGAATTTTCCAAGTAATTTTCTAGGGTGATTTCGGTTTTGGGACTTGATTAAAAAGTTTTGCCAAATCCTAATTGAATCAGGGTGGTCTAAATTTGATTAAATTTACACCACAATTCCTAATTTTAACCGGGTGTAAATTATCATATAAACATATAGCAAGCATCATATTATGCTTTTTTTAAACAAAATTTTTTTGAAACTGTCATAATAAAGTAATAAAATGAAAGAAAGTTGTATCATTTATGTCTCTAGAAATAAATTGAAAATTACATCCAGAAAATAAAACACAATTACTGCATCAGCAAGTTCAAGCAAAGTAAATCTTCAGGCAGAGTTGCTGAAGAGGTTTATGACCTGTAAAAGGTATGCAATTTGAGTGAAATTCTTATCAAAATCTTGGAAATATAAGGGCTTGCAATGGGTACTTCATCCTCACTGAGAACTCATGTTTTTCTTCCATGTTAACATCATCTCCATTAACAGCTTTCCATTCAAAATTCCAAACCAAATTTGCCACAAAATACTCCAAATGAAGCATGGCCAAAGCATAGCCTGGACAAATCCTTCTTCCTGCACCAAACGGCATCATTTTAATCTCTTTGCTCCCACTTATATCAAATCCTTCTCCATCCTTATTATCACCACTAAAAAACCTCTCAGGCTTGAATGACAGTGGATCTTCCCATACTTTTTCGTCCAATCCGATATCTCCAACCATGAAATTCACAGTCCCATTTCTTGGAACCAAGTAACCATTCAAAACTGCATCTTCTGTCACTGCATGAGGCAGCAAAAACCGAAGGGGCGGATGTCGCCTTAATCCTTCTAAAATTACTGCTTTCAGATATGGCATCTTCTGTAAATCATCTTCTTTCACCATTTCCTTGACATCTCCCATAACCCTTTTAATCTCCATGTATAACTTCTCTTGGATGTGTGGATTTTTCACCAAATTGGCCATAATCCATTGCAACGATGTGGTTGTATTATCAGTTCCTCCATTAAGAAATTCTGAGCACAAACCTCGAATTTCTTCTATAGTAAGGTTCCTGTTTTCTTCACTTAGCTGCAAATCTAACAAAGTGTCAACATAGGGTTGATTTTCACTTTCATTCACCTTCTTCCGCTCTAGTATCAATGGAAAGACTAACCCTCTCGATTTTTCTTGAAGTTCAAAGATTTTTTTCCATTGTTTCCGAAACAAAATCTTTGTTAGTCTTGGCCAAATGGAAATCATACTCACTTGACTAAAACTCACCATCATTTCCCTCTCAACAAGTGCTATTTCCTTGATTTTCTTTTCTTCAAGCTTGTCTCCGAAGCACATGCACACAAGCAAGCTAAACATGGAGAAGTGAAAATGTTCAATAACTTCAACAGGATGAACACCGGAACTAGACTGAACCTTGAGGAGTTTCAAGAGTCTTTCAAGCACTAACTTACGTGCATTTGCATAAGACTTCACACGAGAAGAATGAAGCATTTCTGCTGTAAGGTTGCGGCGGAGCACCCGCCATGTGGAGCCGTAGAGAGCAGTGGTAATAACAACCTGTTCCCTACCATCAAGAGCCGGAGGACGGTCAGCAAAAATGGCACCGTTTTGAACTAAAGCTTGGTGGGCAAGAAATCGATCGGCAATGAAAATTGCAGGGTGGGAACCGAAGTGGAGGGTGATTATAGGACCAAATTTGACATGAAGGGAATGAAGTATACGCTGAAGATCGTTAAAAGATTTGCGGAACAAGAGCAAGTTACCAATAATTGGGAGAGGTTGAGGCCCTGGTGGGAGGTTTCGAGATTGTTTTCGTGTTTGAGAGAGGAAACTGAATATGAGTTTGGTGAGAAATGTGATGGAGATGGAGATGAAGAGGAAGAACCAGGCGGCTTCCATGGTTGCTGATTATGTATGGTTCACTGCAAGAAATGCTGAATGCATCTATATATTGAGAATGGAAGCTATGTATTAGACCGATTCTTCACTTTATGTTGATGCATTTGTATCCAAAAATTTGTTTCAAAATTGATAAAAAAAAAATATGATAAAAAAAACATGATGCATTTGTCGGATATGTTATGTTCTTTTTCCTCAAGTGGGGTTTACTAAAGATCTTTTACTTGAACTAATTTGAGTTACAATGAACACAACTTAGTTCCATGTTGATTTAATTATATTCTTCTATCACTGTCTTTTTAATGTAGAGATCTCATCTCATTATATTAATTAAATAATTTTCTATAATTAAAGAATGAAGGGATTTCGGCTTCCGAAACATACAAAATAAATAACTACATAACCAATCACTTCTAGAGGTTAGATGCCTGCAAATCCTTTAATACAAAAGTCCAACATCCTGGAACAGGAATCAATGCAAATGAAGATTCTTCCAAAATTAAACAATTCCAGAAGATGCTTAATTGTTTTTGTTGTTTGACTTTATGTCCCTCTTTTGATTAATAGGGAGATCAGAGATGCAGACTGAAATGAGAACTAAGGATTAAGAAGTAACAAAACCATGAAAAAATGGCTGCAATTTGACCTTGCTTCCTCCTCTAAATTGTAGGAGAAAAGAATCAAGGAAAATCCATGAACCATGAATTTGTTTTCATAGACAGCAAATGTGAAATGTATTATTAAGCACTCTGCTTTCAGTCCCTCCACAGCCACTCCAGGGAGGGAAAGAAAGCAGAGTGTAGAAGGAATTTAGATACCGCATGGATATTAACATAGCATGTATGTTTCAGCTAGGGTGAGAAGTAGCATGTACACAAAATAAATTGCAGCAGGAAACGAATCGAGAAGATAGCAGAATATACATTTGGCATGTACATATCTTCACCAGAGCTGAATAGGTTGACTTCATCTTCTACAGTAAGCTCCATCTCCTTGAACATGGATAGAAGCATGAAGCCTTATTCAACTCACAGAATCCAGCTAACCTGAGGATCTCCGGCTCCACCTCCCTAAGCCAGATTTTTGAACCCCTCTGGTCCTTTTCTTATTAGGTTGCTTTGACTGGGAAAAAGGTGGCTGTGCATTTGGTTGAAGAGAAGTATTAAGGGGCAAGTTGTCTCCGGGGGCTTGGACAAGAGAAGCAGTTTTCAAATTCTCTATGGACACAAGAGGCTTCTCCACCCGCTGAATTATAGCACTTCCAAAATCGCGCAACTCCTCCTTGGCTGCCTGGTTAGGTATTAGAATTTCTCCCTCAATCTGCAGATTTGAGTGAAGATCAATCACCTTAAAACAATAATAGCAGAAAATTCACATTTGATAGCTAATAACCCAGAATGAAAGTCCTGACAAACAATTTTTATGTGTAAGACTAGATTATAGCAAAACAGAATGGCATCATGGGAAAAAAAAAACTGCATTATTCTCTAGATAAATACAGGAGGCAAAGAAAGGGCAAGGAACAGAACATGTTTCATGCAAGCAATTAAGCTTGCACTGTAACAAGCTCAACATCGCTGAAAGCTATAATGAACCAATACTACAAGCAGCAGCATTTTTTATGTCATCTTAGCTAAAACTAGAGCAATATATAGTGCAGGCAAAGGAGAAGATTGTGGACAGCAAATTAACAAAATGCAAACCATTTTAACAAAGAAAAACTTACATTTTCAGATGAAATCTCAAGCAGACGCCTGCTCATGTTCCTGATCAAATCAGGGACATGGTCCTCCTCTTCATGATCTAAAACTGCACATCCAGGAACTAAATCATTTGATATGTCAAACTCAGAAGCATGCTGGGACGCGGTACATTGTGAACCATTTCTATCTCCTTTCTCAGGATAAAGACAATGTTCAGAATTGTCCAATACACCACACGGTGCAGGTGAATTCAACACATCGATGGACGGCAACTTTTGATGACTCTCACTCACCACCTTGTCCACTCGGGCCTTTAGTTTGATGATTCTTGATGTTAGCACTTCAATCTTCAGAAGGATCTGCTCTGAAAAATTATTAGCATCTTTAGGTTGAAGAGAAGGCCATCCATCATGATCACTTGCAATATCATTGTAGCCTCTGGTTGTTTTAGCATCTGTAGAATGAATTGTCTTATATTATGTACAAAAATCACCACAGGGAATGTGAAAATAAAGCTCCAATACAAAAATAATGAACTCCAATGCAAAAGAAAATTTTATATGTCAAACCTAGTAAAGTAAACCAGTACAGCTTTTTGAGATTCTTAAGTAATATGTGTGTGTGTACAGACACATAAATAAGTGATAAAACAGACATAGAATAACAACTAAAAATCATTAAGATAGAATGAAAGTCATAACATCAAGAATAATAAGTGGCATCAGATTTCATATTGGCTTCCTCAGACTCAGAAATCATTTCATTTTATCACAGAAAATCAGTTAAATGTTTTCAAAGAAAATTAATGAACAAAGATTAGCCATAATTTACTCATTGGGAGGGGCACTATGCAATAAATAATAATATGTCAGTCTTCATAAATGTTGATAAAATGGCTACTGCAGCCCATAAGTTTAAGTTCGCAGCCATCAACAGTTAAAAATTTCACAACTGATCAGTTTAAATTAGCTAAAGTTTAATTATGTGCCAGATAAAAAAAAAATGATAAAAACTTACAATGTTTAAAAATAATTTGGTCATAGGATGGCTGTACAAATAAGCTAAAATACAATAACAAAGTCAAGGCTAGAAAGATGCTTCTTGATACTTACCTAAATCACCCCAATCATCAATCAGAGCAGAAGCAGAAACAACAGACTTCCTACTTTCTGAGAGGAGATGAAAAACATAATTAGACCCCCTTTTTTATTAAAAAGGATAAATGTCATATAAAGAAACTACTATAAGCCTCCTACCAAAATAGGAGAACACAGCATGCTTTGACATATGTGATGCTAAATCAGTAGTATCTTCTACTCTTTTTCGTTTCTTCCTCTCCATTATTTCCTTTCTTTGAATTTTTGAAGGAAACGCTAACGACGTTGCATCAAAGCCTTCCAATGTAACCTTATCAGACTCACACTGGTTTCTTTGATCATATTCAGCCAGTTCTCTCTCATACTTGAGTTCCTGAGACTTAAGTTCCTGTAGTTTGACTTCCAACAATTTGCAGCGCCACATAATAGGACTTATAAATTTCCTCCAGTGATCTGTTAACCTTTTTTTTCTGGAGAATTTAAGAGAAAACAGATTATATGGGTCTGAGCACATAAAGACACATATAACCAAGAAGAATTATAAACTTCATGGTCATAAAACTGAAAGATGTTCATGGAAATTGTACTTGTTTCTAATTACTTGGCCAGGAAAAATGAAGGAGACTGAAATTCTATATGTATCAGTATGATTACCTATAAAGCATAGATGATGAAATTCTAGAAAACAAGTTCACCAATATTAATTCAATATCAGTAAAATATAACCAGTGAACCGTGAATGTTTCAAAAATCACTAATGTTCTCAATACACAGTTTCAGTTACTTGAAAGTCCTAGACGACTGAATATGAGGTCATTCAAACTGAACGTTTCCACAAAAACAGAGCCTCATGCATTAGTAGAGAGTCCAACCTACTAGACCTCACCAGGACAAATTTGTCAAAATTCTGTTTGAAACTTCCAACACTAGGCACAGAATGCAACTTTAAATAGATTTCTAGAATTCATAGTGAACTAAAACATATAAACAATAATAGTTCCAGATATAATGATCGATGCATCAATGGGTTAGTCATCAATACCAGGTCTGCACAAGCATAAGCATAAAACATAATCAAAACATTAAAGAGTTCAAAGAAAAGATTACCCCAGCAACCGTCCATCCCATCCATCAAACATTGATCCAAACAACTTTGGGTGACAAAGCTGTGACTCAACTTCAGGATCATCGCTCGCAACCAAACCATTCTCATCACCTGACATAGTGTCACCAAAAGAACTTGAATATTCAGTAGTATCCTGGGATTCAACATCAATCATCTCACACTCTCCATAATTCATACAATGAGCAAAATCAACCTCTTTATCCAATTTCCTTGGCATCCACTCATCTTCTTGATCATCAACCAGTATTCCTTTTCCCTTATTAATCGAAACCACTTTTGTGGTGACCTCTGTCTTATTCAAATTAGGTCCCATTCTTAAAATCTTAAGAGACCTAAAACCTTAAAACTCTTGATTCTCAGTCAATTAGTCATTAAGAACCTGTCAAAATACACAAAAAACAAAAATTCATATCACAGTGTTCAGATAACTAAATATCTAATAAAAAAGATACTATCTTTATTCAAAAGAATTAATCTTTTTAACAGAAACCCATTGATCAAAAGTATAAGAACATCGAATTCAGAACAAACCAGGAAAAAAAAATCAAACTTACCCTCAAAAACATTAAATAAAAAGAAAGAAAGAGAAGAAACCGATTAGTTCACAAAAACACAAGCATCCAATTTCAATTGAAAGGAATAAATTGAAAAGAATTTCATAAAACCCTTAAACCCTGAAAAGAGTGCAAAGGAATAAGAAAGCAAACCTGTTGGGTTCCGAGAGGATTACAGTGTCAGTCGGCTGTAGATTTTAGTTTTACTATTGATTTTCGGTAACGGCGTAGCCAAGAGGGGTAAAATCACTTGATTATCTTTTATTCACTATAAATAGGACATAAAATTACTAAAATTAAAAATTTTGAAATTGACCCAGTAATAAAAATTAATTTGGAGTCAATTAATATCTTAAAAAATTTCAGAGGTCAACTTGACATTATTACCTTTTTTCTTATTTTTATGTCAGTTTTTAATTTCTACCCTTCTTCTTACGGACCTATATCAAAAGAGCAATTTATAATTAGTTTAATTGCGTAAATATAGTTTAATTGAAACCAAACTTTTTGTTTTTAAGGAAAACTAAACTATATAAGTCTCTTACTTGTTGTAATTGTTATTTTATTTTAAGTTATTATATTCTCCTTTTTTATTTTTTTGAGAAATTATATCCTCATATAATATTGCATAACTTTCTTTTTTTTTTTCGATTTTCATTTTCTCCTATCTTCATAACTTTCTCCTATCTTAATTATATTGAATTTTCGTTAACCTTTGTGATTAAAATTTTTAAAAGATTTTGTCTTTATCATGTTTAGGAGCTAATAGGTATAAGAAATTAATGAGAGAAAATAGAAAAAGAAAGGTTGGAAATTATGAAACTCCTTTTTTCCCTTTTTAGTGCAAGAGAAATATTTTTTTTTTGGATAATTAATTGATTTCATTACCCAGCAAAAAGCAAAAGCTTTTACAAAATAAAAAATGGTTCAAAGAACATGAGACAAATTACAAGGAAAAGAAAAACAGGAAGCTTAGCTAATTACACCAGAGATAGCTAAGTTCCAGTTACTACAAATCTTCCTATTGATATAGTCGGACCTGACTCCAGCCAAGCCATGAAGCCTGTAGCGAATAGTATCAGCAATTTGATGAAAAATCGCCTCAACAGATTTTGGGTTCTTGCCAAATAATCTAGCATTCCTCTCAAGCCACACATAATAGCAAAAACTGGTCCAAGCAAGTTTAAGAACAAGAGTAAGTAGGGACTTGCCCTTAAACCCCTTAATAGCCCACTGAAATTCATAGTTCCAATCACCAACCTCTCTAGAAAAACCACATGTTGTAAGAACCTTCCGCCAAACTAATTTAGAAAATTCGCATGAGAAGAAGATATGATTTCGGCAATCAACATATATAGGAATGACAAAGCAAACAAAGAAATAATAAATTATAGTTATAGTTAAAACTTAAATCTTAATGAGCATATTATATGGTAAAATATTTAAGATAAAAACGAAATAATAAAAAAAATCTCAAAATTCTTAACGTGTCGTACAAACATTAAATTAACTAGAAGTATTAAAACTTAATTAGGTAGACAGCAACGCTAGCTTTAAATCAAATCTAAAATCTTAGTAGGAAAAAAAAAAATCTAAAATCTGGCAAGTAGATTGACTCGCAATGGACTCTTCATTGTCATAACAAACTCTTGCTTCGGCTCCATATCAACCTCTTCACCATCCACAGCTTTCCACTCAAAACTCCAAACCAAATTTGCTACGAAATACTCCAAATGAAGCATTGCCAATACATGCCCTGGGCAAATCCTTCTTCTTCCTGCACCAAACGGCATCATTTTGATCTCCTTGTTCCCACTTATGTCAAATGCTTTCTCATCAATTAAAAACCTCTCGGGCTTGAATTCCATCGGATTTTCCCACACATTCGGGTCCAATCCCATTGTCCCGTTCCTTGGCACCATGTAACCATTGAAATCAACGTCGTGTGTCACTGCATGTGGCATCAAAAAGGGTCCAAGAGGATGTTTTCTTAAACCTTCTAATATCACCGCTTTAAGATATGGAATCTTCGGTAAATCATCTTCTTTCACCATTTTCTCATCGTTTCCTATGACCCCTTTGATTTCCATGAACAACTTTTCTTGAATATGTGGATATTTTACTAAATTAGCCATAACCCATTGCAATGTTGAGGTTGTTTCCACCATTGAGAAATTCGGAGCATAAACCAACCAATTCATCATCGTTAAGCTTCCTATTCTCTTCTGGTAAATACAAATCCAATGATTTATCAACGTATGATGAGACAACTTTATTATTAGCTTTTTCCAATTTTAGTTCCTTCGTCAACTTGAGTCGTTCTTTTATTAATGGAACAAATAATTCCTTTTGCTGTTGCCCAACTCGGGAAGTTTCGTCCCATAGTTTTAGATTTGATTTAAAATCTAAGCTTGGAGAATTTGGATTGAAAATTGAGCAACAATGCCACGTAAACTTTGATTTGATTTAAAATTTGATTTAAAACTTAGTTCAATTTTAAATCAATCCTAAACTGCCCCAATTAAGACTCTCAAACTTTGATTTGAAAATTGAGCAAGTTTTGTGCAGATTTGCTTTCCAAGATGGGTTGCGAGCTAGAAGAAGAGTATGAGCTATATCGGTCGCCATCCGAGCAAGTCATGACGGTGTTAGAAGCTGATGCGAGAGGGGTTACCTACCCCAGGGGCTATTCCTTAACTTAGCCTTATTTATTTTCAGTTTTAACAAAAAAAAAATTGAGAAAGTTTTAAATCAATCCTAAACTCGGGAAGTTTCGTACCATAGTTTTAGATTTGATTTAAAATCTTAGATTTTAATCTATTTGGTCCGGTTAGAGCAACAATGCCTTGTTAGTGTACTGTTAGAGCAACTGTTTGATAGGGATTAAAAAGGGTCAAAATTGAAAATTCGTGCGTATAATATCTAAAATTAAAGTTTAGGAAACAAAACATCCAAACCGTAGCCAAATTGAACAAATTTTAAATCAATCCTAATTTGCCCCAAGCAAGACTCTTAAATCAAAGTTCAAAACTTGCTCAATTTGATTTGATTTGATTTTCAAATCAAAGTTTGAAAATTGAGGCAGTTCAAGAGTCTTTCCAAAGCCCAATTTCGTGCATGCGAGTAGGTTTTCACACGAGAAGATTGGAGAATTTCGGCTGTGAGATTTGGACGAAGCAAACGCCATTTGGTGCCGTAGAAGGCAGTGGTGATATGGTTTTGGTTAGAACAATCGAAAGTGAGTGGGCGGTCGGCAAAGCTAGCACCATCTTTTACTAAGGCTTGGTGGGCAAGAAAGCGATCGGCAATGAAAATGGCCGGGCGAGAACCGAAATTACGAGTGATTATTGGACCAAATTTGGCATGAAGGGATTGAATTACAGGGTAAAGGTCGTTTGACTTTTGGAATAATAGCAAGTTACCAATTATGGGGAAGCAAATGGGGCCTGGTGGGAGGTTTAGAGATTGTTTTATTGGAGGGTAGAAAAAGTTGAAAATGATGAGTTTGAGGAGTATGACGTCACAATGAATGAATGAAAAAGTCTAAAGAATTACAAAGATTAAGCCTATATATACAAACTAAAGCTAAGTAACTAAATGACATTTTAACTATACTCATAACAAATTTAACCAAGCTTCTAATCTTAATTATTGTCAAACTATAGTTTGATCATTTAATAATCTCTAACACCCCCTCAAACTGAATACAAATTTTGTATTCTTAGTTTGAAGAAAGCTGTTTTAAAATTGTTATGTGACAAACCCTTAGTAAAATAATTTGCTAATTGAAGTTTAAGGTTATTGGTAAAAACTTGATGAGCCCTTCTTGTAGTTTAGTTTGAACAACATGACAATCAATGTCAAGATGCTTGGTCCTCTCATGAAAGACTGAATTATGTCCAATGTGTATTGCTGAGAGATTATCACAAAACAGTGGTTGGGAAAAAAGATATTTTTTTTTGCTACTTAGTAAAACAAAGTTTAAGGTTATTGGTAAAAACTTGATGAGCCCTTCTTGTAGTTTAGTTCGAACAACATGACAATCAATGTCAAGATGCTTGGTCCTCTCATGAAAGACTGAATTCTATCCAATGTGTATTGCTGAGAGATTATCACAAAACAGTGGTTGGGAAAAAAAGATATTTTTTTTGCTACTTATGAATATGATATTGAAATAGACTACACAAAGGTAGTTTTCTCCTTTCCCATGATATTTTTTTATTCCAGCAACATGAAATTCATTTTCAATCTGTCTATGGCCTCGAGCCTCGCTCAACTCCAGAAACTGGAAATCAAGAGATGCAACAACTTGGGAGCGGTGGTCATGGAAGAGGAAGAAACTACAACTACAGATGATAAGGTCATCATATTCCCTCTTCTAAAATCCATGATCATTGAGGATTGTCCCAACTTGACAAGCTTTTATTGGGGAATTAGTAGTCCATCTTTAATTGAATTTTCAAGAGACGGGGACAAACTAGCAGCAACAATTGGTGATGGGACTGAATCAGCCAATGGTGACATTCATATCCTCCCTCCATTTTTCTGCCACAAGGTAATTATTTTTCATTTTGTAAATTTCACTTTTGTAATTAGTCTCCTTAATTTTACTTCGTGTGCATATCAGCATATGCTAACTTTGTCCTTATGTATATGGCACTCATCAGAAAAACCTTTTTTTTTTTCTTTGCTTTTGGGTACAGATATGGTACTCGTTTAACAAAACCTTGCATCCACCATAATTTTAAACACTGCCGTTAATTGCCCTTGATTCTGTATACTATTTTTTTTTTAAAAAAAAATAGAACAGAAGGTAAGTAAGAATTGCAAATTTTAAAGCTAGAGTAAATATATCGATATCTTGTATTAAAATAGCATAGGAATCAATTAAATTCAAAGTTCAACCTACTTTTTCTTAACATATTCTTGAATATGATCTCCCCAATTTATATAATTGCAAAAATTAATATTTTATTCTTTATATATATCTTGTTTTCTTTATTTATTTAATTTCTGGATATTAATATTAGCTCATGAGATAATCAGCGAGGGCTATATAATAAATAATTTAACCACTTAATAAAGTTACTGAATGTTTCAAGTTTTATTTCAGTTGCAATTTAAACTAATATTTTGGAAAGCAATGAAATAGATTTAATTCAAGAGTATTATGGTTTAGTTTATTCAGGTTCAAGTAATTTGAATTCCTGCAGGCTTTAAATTTGGGTTGACGGTTCTAGTTGTTGACTTTGCAATGACATAGGTGGCATTCCCTCGGTTAGAAAAACTAATCATCAAAGGTATATGAGAAGTTGGAGAAAGATATGGCATGGCCAACTAGCTGGAGATTCATTCTGCTCATTAAACTCTCTTGTGGTGCAAAAGTGCGAGAGACTTTTGAATGTTTTTCCACTTGATATGGTGGGACGACTTGAGAAGCTAGAGGAATTGCGGATACATAACTGTGATTCATTAGAAGAAATATTTGAGGCTCAATGTTGCAGTACTATTGAATCACACGTATCTGAATCAAGCGTTAGTTTTGTATTTCCTAAACTAACATACTTGGGACTTTCTATGTTGCCCAAATTGAAGTGTTTCTACTCGAGGAAACATACTACAGAGTGGCCTTCCTTGAAGAAGATATGGGTCTACGGATGTGACAATCTCGAGACTTTTGCTTCAGATCAATCTCTGAATTTGGGAGATTCAACAAATATTCCGCAGCCCTTGTTTTGGGTTAACGAGGTATGAACACATTTGATTTTATGCAATTTATAATTCGAGTCTTAACATATTTTATTTTATAAATTGATTTTTAGGCTACATTCCCCAATCTAGAAGAATTAGAATTGAAGTGGAACGACATCATGAAAGAGATATGGCATGGACAACTTGAAGCAAAGTTTTTCTGCAAACTAAAAGTTGTTAAACTCATAAAGTTCATTCCACAGTCACATGCTCTACCACATTGTTTCTTTCAGTCATTACCAAATCTTGAGAAGCTTGTTGTGAATGATGCTCCCTTTAATCCCATATTCCAATGTGAAGGATACAAATCAGAAACGTTGCAATTAAGTGAGTTGATGTTAAGTAAACTGCCGGAGCTAACACACATATGGAAGGAAGACTACTGCGAATCATTCTGTAACCTAAGAAGTGTTGAGGTGCGGGGATGTGGTAAATTGAAGAAGCTAATGCCATCCTCCATGTTGTTTGCAAGCCTTACGACTCTGGAAGTCTCGGGGTGTGATGGATTAATGAATCTAATATCATGCTCAACGGCTAAGAGCCTAACGCAGCTAACAAAAATGATTGTCACTGATTGCAAGATGATAGTGGAAATCATAGCATGCCAAGGTGATAATGAAGTGAAAGGTGGCAATATTGTTTTCAGCCGACTGAGTTTCTTGAAACTCAGTTGCCTTTTGAATTTGAAAGGCTTCTGTTCAGGAGATCACATAAATATTGAATTTCCTGCTTTGGACAATCTAATTGTGAATGGGTGTCCAAGAATGGAGATATTCTGTCAAGGAGAATTGAGCACACCAAAATTGCAGCAAGTGCAATTAGCAGATGAAGAAAATATGCAGTGGGAAGGCAATCTGACTATTAAGCAGATGTTCGAGGAAAAGGTATATATACATAATATGCATTAATTTTATAACATCTTCCTACGTTTTCCATTTCATTTGCATGCATGCTTTCTTAATTTGGCATTATGCTTTTCTATTTTGTCCTTTACAAAAAAATAAATAAATAAATTGTATTTAAAGGCATTGGCGTATATGAAAATTTTTAATGTGTTATAATGTTGCATTTGGTAGGTTGGATACAGCGGGCTAAAGCACTTGAAATTCTCAGAATTTCTTGTGTTGCTAAACATATGGAATAGAAATCCTCAAGAAATATGGAGGTTCAAAAACCTTGAACATCTAGAGGTTTGTGATTCCAATGACTTGAAATGCATTTTCAACCTCGCTATAGCCTCAAGCCTCTGCCGACTTCAGCAGCTGGAAATCAAAAGATGCAACAACTTGGAAGTTGTTATCGAGGAAGAGGAGGCAACAACAACGAGAGATGATAAGACCATCATATTCCCTCTTCTAAAATCCATTATTGTTGAGGCTTGTCCTGACTTGAGGAGCTTTTATGGGGGAAGAGCATCTCCAGTTGAATTCCCATCTTTGGCAAAGTTTGAGGTTTCTCACTGCCCAAACATGACTACATTCATTTCTGCATTTTCAAGAGATGAGGACAAACTAGCAACAATCGGTGATGCAACTGAAGGAAACAATGACCTTATTACTTCATTTTTCTGCTATGAGGTTAGCTAATTTCTTTCGCTTTAATTTGAACATTCAATTTTAAATTATGATTCTCCTTCTATTATTGCCCTGCTTAAAACTCTAGTAGTTATCTGCATCTCTCATAAGTTATTCAATATTTGTTTCTTTGTTTGGTCTAAAAAATTTAAAAATAGGTTGTTTTTCCCGAGTTGGAGAAAATGACAATCTCCCATTTGAGAAACTTGAGGAGAATATGGTATGACCAACTTCATATGGATTCGTTTTGTAAGCTGAAGGTGTTGAAAGTTGAGTATTGTGATCAACTGTTGAACATTTTTCCATCTCCAATACTGAGAGCATTTCAAAGACTTGAAACACTACAAGTAACTGATTGTGGTTCGCTTGAACAAGTGTTTGAAATCAAAGAAACATGTGTTATTGCTACCATCCAGATGCAATTAAAAAATTTGACTCTTTATCGTCTGCCGAAGTTGGAGCATGTTTGGAATTTTATGGATTCTCATGCAAATACCAGTATTTCTTTTCAGAGTCTACAAGATGTAGATGTGGAGGAATGTTGGAGTTTGAAAAGTGTGTTTCCATTTTCAATAGCTAAAAGCAGTCTTCAACATCTTCAAAGTCTTGATGTTATGGAGAGTGGAGTAGAGCAGATTATTGTTTCAAAGAATAGTGAAGGATCAGAAGAGGAAAGCACTCGGTTTGAATTCAATCGGTTATCCTTGCTTTCTCTTTGGAATCTTCCAGATCTCAAATGTTTTTACCCTGGAACGCACACAACAACATGGCCTTCGTTAAAAAAGTTATGGAAATGGGTATGCGAGAAGAAAATAAAGATATTTGGTGAACTTAATGATGCAAAGTCACAAATCCAACAACGTTGATTGATGAGGTAATTTTATTTTTCGTTTGATATTGTCATACATTTTACTGAATTATCATAGTTTTGAATCTTAAA
This sequence comes from Corchorus olitorius, assembly GCA_001974825.2. Lineage (NCBI taxonomy): Eukaryota > Viridiplantae > Streptophyta > Magnoliopsida > Malvales > Malvaceae > Corchorus > Corchorus olitorius. The sequence continues at coordinate 32,921 of AWUE01021235.1, forward strand.
ATCTTATTATAAATAGAATTATAATCTTCCTTTGACATTTGGTAAAGCAACAATTAACATTGAGAAATCTTTGTTCAAGTTTTCAATTGTTTTACATTCTACCTCTGCGAGGCTATCCCATAACACAACACACATTAGTATCATCCTGGAACTTTTAATAATAAATTCATAAATTATACAAATGATTTATGATGACAATAATATATATTATATAATCGAACAAAAAGTATATAT
>AWUE01021236.1:0-21184 GCA_001974825.2 Corchorus olitorius
ATGAACATAAAAGCTCATTACTTCATAGATATAAATTTATGAGTCTAAAATACTCTAAGGTTACAAAAATATCTATAGAGGTTACAACACCAACAAAGTCAACATCCTTCAAACTAATATTAAAATTCTAATCCCTTTAATTAAAGATTTTTAATTCCCTCTATATATATTATTATTAATTTGTATTTGACGTAGGTAAATATAAATTTATGCAATATTATGTACATATATGTTCTAACTAAAACTAAAATAAAATTTAATAATTATGTTTAAGTATTAAAAAAAGCCCCAATACCAAAAAAACCAAAAAGAATTACAAATAAAATATAGTCTATGGCAATAATTAATAATTTATTTATTTTGTAATTAGAAAATCTAATATACAAATAATCGAAGAAAAAATAAGAAATAAAACTATATTCCACACATGCGTACTTTTCATTTTCATAATTTTTGATTAATTAATCATCAAAATTTGGTCATTTAGTTTACAAAGATTTGAAGTAATCAATCTCATTGAACAAACAAAAATAAAAAAACTTAAATTTTACAATTATAGTTATCTTCAATAATGAAGGAAGGTTATCAATTTTCTTATTAGAATTTACTAAAAAAACTACAGGGCTATATATTAAGAACAACGTTTAACATTTCATCAATAAAGAAGGTTATCGATTTCTGATGAAAAAAAAAGAAGGTTATCAATTTCCCCATCAAATGTTCATTAAAAAGCTATTTAAATTATCAAATGTTTTTGAATGTTATCAATAAATTCAGTAATTAACTTTATACTGTCAGAAATTTTAGTAGCCTTTTATCAATAATAATGACATCTGCCAATGTTCTTCCTTAAAGTTGCTAAAAAAGTTATAAAGGTTACAAAAAATAATATAGTATTATAATGTGATTTAGTAACCTGACATCTTTAATAAATTTAGTAGCATTTCATCAATTCAATGAGGATTATCAATTTTCATATCTAAGATTAGTAAAAAAAGCTGTAGTCCTATAATTGATTATCAATTATCAATTTAAAAAAGTTGTGAAGATTATATATATAAAAAAAGCTATAGTACGATCAACAAATTCAGTAACCTTATGTTTTTATTACTTGTAATAATTTTCATCAATTATGAATGTTACTAATCTTGTAATCTCAAATTACTAAAAAAGTTATAAAAGTTATTAAAATAGCTATAATGTTTTCCACAAACTTAATAGTGCTCTTGGCTGATTTTAGTAACTTTTATAAAAAAATAAAAATAAAGGTTAAAAATTTTCTTACTTAAAAATGATTTAAAATTGTTTAAGATGTTATCAAAATAACTATAATGCGATCATATAAGTTTTAAATACTACTACTATATTCTAACTTGCACAAAAAAAATCTCATTAATATTGCTTAATCCTAATTAATCCATAATGGGGAGGTAATAATAAATACATTTAAGATTAATATTTCCTTCCTCTTTTCATCTTATTTTCTTTCTCCTATAAACCCTTCTTTGAAGAACTTCTCACCAATATTCATGATACGTAGGAAAATTTATTGGTTTAACAATTGAAAACATTCTTAATAACATTAGTAAACTTTTTACTATATTATTTTAGATCACATTGATCATTCATTAATTTGGTAGACTTTAGTAACATTAGTAAACTTTCATCAATTGTGAAGATTTACCATTTTTTCTCAAAAGTTACTGAAAAATTATAATAATCATAAAAAAGGTATGGCACTATACAAATTCAATGACCTTACATTATAAAGGTATTGTACTGATTTTCTTATCTAAGATTAATTACTTAAAAGGCTATAAAGGTTATGGAAAACATTATACTACTATCTAGATTGAAATAACCTTACATCCTAAATAATTTTAGTAATTTTTTATCATTAAAAGAAGTTACCAATTATTACTTAAGTTTACTAAAAAAAAGCTATAAAAGTTATTAAAATTGTATATATTTACCAATCCTTACATTCTTAATAACATTAGTAAACTTTCAATGGTGAATATTTAGTTATTTACCATTTTTTTCTCAAAAAATACTGAAAAACCTATAATGATTATAAAAGAGGTATAGTACTATCAACTAATTCAATAACCTTACATTTTTTGTAATTTTGGTTATCATATTTCTTACTTAGAGTTATTAAAAAAGATTTAGTAAACTTTCATCAATAGTGAAGGCTACCAATTTTTCTTATTTAAGGTTAAATAGAAATTCTATAATAATTATAAAGAAAGGCATAGTACTACTATCAACTAATTCAATAACCTTACATTCTTAGTAATTTTGGTTATTAAATTTCTAATTTATGGTTACTAATTAGAAAGCTAAACTATAGTATTATCAAGAAATTTAGCAACCTTACATGCTTAGTAACTTTATCAATGGTGAATGTTATTAATTTTTTAATCTAAGATTACCAAAAAAGTTGTAGTTAATAATTAAAGAGATATTTAGGGTTAAAAAATAGTGAGCTAAATTTATTGATATATAGATTGATGTTTAGTTAAAGTCCTTATATAGAATTAGGAGGTTCATTTTATTATTTTATTCTATGTGTATATGTTAATCAATCTTAGTTTTTCATGAATATTTTCAACAAATTCTATTCTTATTATTGTTATTCTGATATCACACCGTAATACCTAATTCACTATTTCAATCTCTCTAAAACAAATCTCACAATTCAACCAAACACATCCGGACGTTTAAGTCAAATTTGTATAAGGTTATAACTAAACTTAATGCAACATGAGGAAGTATAAAATTAGATGTACAAAATTGGTTCCTAATTACTAATTCATATGTCGTTCCTTCTTTTTTTTTTTGGTGATAGAGAAATTAAATTTATATGCTATATATACGTATCTTTTGGCAAGTTGAAACAAAATTAAAATTGATATTTCGCTATTACTCTACCAAATTACTGAATGATCAATGTGATCTAAAATAATATAGCAAAAAGTAATGAATGGATGATCAAATATTGATCTTCAAATGAAATTATAATTTTTCCAAAAACAAAAGAACTTGAATTGAACTTCTTTCTTAACTTCTCTCCAATCCATTTTGCTCAAATAAAATTTTTCACTCATAATTATTCTTTTGTACCTGATTATTTTCTTTCTCGCAATTACTACAACTTTCTTTTACATATATTAAACTTAAACCACAAAACATGAAACCCCCTATATAAAGTTTTCTTCAATTATACTAACTTTTGTAATTTATTCTTTTGTACCGGATTACTTTCTTTCTCGCAATTACTGTAATTCTCATTTACATATTAAACCTAAACCACAAAACATGGAACCTCCTATATATACAAAGCTTTCATTGATTATAATAACTTTTGTAATATAAATTTATTTGGGCCAAAAGTTATAAAATTGGGTTGGGAGAAGAAAATAATACTATGCAAAACAATAAGGGGTATTTTAGACTAATTTTATCATCCCAAATAAGATGAGGACGGTAAAAATTGATATTGTAGTTGTAGTATTGTATGTTGAAGTTCTCAAAAAATTAAAAATAAATAAATGAATTATATAAATTTATTTATAGTTCTTAATTACATATTAGGAGTATTTATAAAAAGGACAAAAAAAGAATAAGAAGAAACATTGAGATAGAAATTGACAAATTTATTGATAATTTTGGAGCAAATCAGCCAAAACTTGTTAACTAAGGTTGGGGTCGAAGACTAAGAGGGCTGAGCTTCTCAGTTTTTTCCTCCTCTGTATGAGATTTTTCTTCGGTCCATTAAGGCCTTATTAAATTGATTGATTGAATAAAAAAATCAATCAATTTTAAGTGTAATTATAAAAGTTGGGATGAGGAAAACTAAGTAATTCACCTTTAGTGGAAGACTCCGTGTCGTGAAGAAATTAGAATTTTTAATATATTTAATTTTAATTGTAAATAAAATTACATATTAAAGCTTAAAAGTTAAAGATAAAAAAAGATATTTTAGATATTTCAAGTCAAGGTTTTTGAAGTTTAGACTTATATAATATAAAGATAAAGATAAAGATATAGTTCTAATTAATAATGGGGGAACGATTTGAGTACTACTAAACTCCCCAGTCCCCCACTACTAGGGGTGTACTACCAATTTAAAAATGACACACTAGTTGTTGGATATTGGTAGTACCCTAAGTAGTAGTACTACTTGTAGCCTCTCTTAATATAATAATGAGTGAAATTGTATTAATTTGATAAATCTTCGGCATACATATAAAAAAAGTACATTATTATTTATTTAATAACGTTGTGATCAAACGTCTCCACAGTTAAATTTCTAGCTAGCTACTTTGGATTTAGGAGGTTACATGTTTTTTCTTTTTTAGTTGCTAGGAAATAATTGATGAAATAAGAATATTCTCAACAATATTTAAAACAAATTGTTCTTTTTTTTTTGTTTTGACTTGACAGGTGATCCCTCAATTAGAGGATGTGTCGTTTAGTAGTGATGACATTGCAATGATATGTAATGGCCAATTTGCGGATGATTTCTTTTACCATATTAAAGTTCTCCGGATCACATCCTACCTCTCTGAATCACCTGCTTTTCCCTTTGGTTTCCTCCAAAGATTTTACAACCTGGAATGGCTTGGGGTGTATGATTCCAATTTCAAAGAGATATCTGCTTCCGATGATGGTGAGGAGAAACAAAAAGTATGGACACTCCCAAAAGTTAGAGAGTTAAAGTTGAGACGTCTTTATAAGATAGAACATTTATGGAATGAAGACTCACCAATGGGCCATATTTGTGCAAATCTTAAAACTCTTCATGTTTGGGAATGCCACAGTTTGATTAGTTTGGGATCATCTTCTGCATCTTTTCAAAATCTTACGACTTTGGATGTCTGGAAATGCAATGGGATAGCAGAGTTGTTTACATTCTCAAAAGTCCAAAGTTTGGTCCGTCTGGTGAAAATGAGAATAAGAGAATGTGAAATGATGAAACAAGTCATTGGAAGCGATGATGAAGAAGCAACATATTCTGAGATTTTTTTCCAAAAGCTAGAGTGTTTAGAACTTGATTGTTTACAAAGCCTTAAAAGCTTTAGTTCAGGGAATTACAGCTTCAAGTTCCCATCATTGGTAAAAGTGATGGTGAGTAAATGTCCTAGTTTGAAGAGCTTTTGTAATGGGGCTTTAAGCACTCCCAAATTACGAAAAGTACAATTAAAGAAGACTAAGGACTCTGTGGAGCGTTGGGCTGGTGAACTTAATGCCACCTTGGAAAAATTACACGAAGAAGAGGTACTTAATTATTATAAACATAACTTTGTATAATGCATTACTGACTTGTGAATAAGTATGAAACTTTAACCTTTTGACAACATGTTGATCCTGTTATGATTGCAGAATGGTGTTCAATTTTTGGAGGAAGAAAGCTGAGGATATATACAGTTTGGCTGTTATGATTGCACGAACTAATTTGCTTAGTCAAGTTTGAAGCAGATACATCTCTTTGCAGTGGGATTTGAGTAATTAGAATTACTTCCTCTCTTTCTAGAAATTAATTTCCTATAAATTTGAATAGTTGAATTTTTGCAGGGCAGATGGTACTTTAAATACAAGTACAAGTGAGACACTGTGGCTGTTTTAAATTCGTGTTTGAATTTTCAGGAATAAGCAAGTTTGTGAGTAATCTATTTCAGATCACAAATAAGTTCAATTGAGTGGTTTTGGGAATAAGACATGTTCCATCTTTTTCTCTCTGTTCCAATTTCCAATTGTGTGCTCTTTTGTTATTTCTTCACTTGAGCAGATCGATCTTTTGTTTTCCTTTGTTAATATAATGCTAGCCAAGTTGTTAGCTACTCTTTTATTTATTCTGTATCAAACTTTTCAGATGAAGTATCGTTTTGCTATAATTTCGGCCTGATCAATTAATTTTAGCAAGAAACAAAGAATTTCTTTTCCTCCAAATACTGTATGTAAAAGATGCATTTCTCATAAGCTAAATATACTATCATTTAGTTTTCTTAAATTCGCTATAAAGTACTCCAAATGAAGCATGGCCAAGCCATAAGCCCTGCCCCAAATGGTATCAATCATCTTGATCATATCCACCACTTCCTCACTATTAAGGAACTTTTGGGGTTTGAATGCCATAGGATCTTCCCTAACATTTGGATCCCATCCCATTACAGCAATGAAAAAATTTACAGTGCCCTTCCATTAATGCCATAGGCGGTGTGTGGTAGGATGCATGGATGAGATACAGAGATATGAACATCTTTGAAAATAAGTATTTGAAGTACTTCATGGAATAAACAGGCTAAGACGAGAGATCCACCAATCTCTTCAAATTTTGAATAAATTGCGTGCATGCTGCTTCTAATTTATAAAATCATGCTAGTTGTTGAATCAACCAATCTCTTCAAAGACATATATTACCTAAGCATAGGACATATGTGAGCCTGTAATGGATATTTCTTCATCACCATTGTAAATTCCTGCTTCTCTGACTAATCAACATTATCTCCATCAACGGCCTGGCCTTCCATTCAAAAGATATGATTAAATTCGCTACAAAATAATCCAAATGAAACATGTAGGACACATCCTCCTCCCCTGCTCCGAATCTACTTTGTTAAAAATGATATTGTGTTTTAAATTTTCCTAGATTCTGTCTTGATTTTATAATTAGTGTGGTAAATATTTTAGGTTTGTTAGGCCTTAACAGTGTGTTTGTGTTGGATATTTGAGTTTTACACTCATGATGGTCCAGTCCAACAAAAGAATTATCTTGGTAATTTAATTAAGATTAAATTAACAAAATAATTAGAAATAATTACAGATAATTTCTGAATAAAATTCCTTGGAAATTATATCAGAAATGATCTAGCTAGTATTCAAGTGGAATACAACCACTCACATATAAGAGAGAAAAATAAAACTACGTAAGTTTAATTCTCTTATTTTTTCCATCAGAAAGTTAGAACTTTCTACAGAAAAGCTTCTCCCTCCATTGTCAAGCAAAAAGGGTTTTTGCACTATGAAGAATGAGGTTTCTGCTCATCCTTATAGCAGAAGTCCACCACGAGTATCGAAGATCAAGAAACACCGTAATTGACCCACCCCCAAGATCTTGGTTTGATTTCTTTCGCTTCCGCAAATTATTTCTTAACATGATTAATGACTTGATCCATGCTTTGATTGCTATGCTCCATATATCATGTTAATCCTACATTGGTATCCGAGCTTAATTGGGTCTTTTCGTGTTTGTGATCTCAATTGATGGCTTTTTGGCATATTTTTTTTTATTTTAATAGAAAGCATGAAATTAGGTTTTGATATTCTGGTGATTTGATCATAATATGATGATTATATGATCTGCTATTTTTTAGGTTAAAATGGCTTGTATCGATTGAGATTTTTTAGGTCAAACTAGTTAAAACCGTAGCTTTGACCATAAATTCCGATCTGGGCAGACTACGAATTGATGCATGAAACTTATACCATTAGAATCCTTATTTCCTTAGCTTTCTATCGGTATATTATTTGCGTAAATCGGATTTCTATGTTGGGAGAATTTTACGTTTTAAGTTTCAGGGACTTAATTGAAAGGGGTTTATTTGAAAAGAAAACAAATATAGAGGTTTAAATTTAATTGGGAGTGCACAAAACGTATCCCACTCTCCCAGTGGCGTGTGGGTCCCACCACTTGATCAAATTGGCACACTGAGGGTGCCAACAGACTCCGAAAGGCACCATGAACAACTTTTATGTTTTGACGGAGAGCCGAATCTGCCCCGAAAGTGGCGCGTAGCTTGCACGCGCCGCTCCGAGAGAGTGAAACAGTTTAAAAAATAGTTTTAAAAGGAAAAAACGCAGCCCCACTCGCGCTTGGTGACGCGTGGGGGCGTGTGGGAGCTCTGTGGTGGCGCCTTTTCGACACCGCCGCCACTAGAGGACTCCAAAGGTCATTTCCTATTTTTCTATTATTTTTTAAATTTTTTTTCGAGTTAAAATTAATTTGTTTTTAATTTTAAAATAAAAAATAATTTTACGGATACTTAAGGCGGCGCGTGGTGGCGCGTTTGTGGTGCTCTCGGGCGGCCGGAGTTGCTGTGATACTTCTAGGAATGTGTCCTAAACAGTGGGAGTGGGGGTGCGCTTCCTGGTTCTACAGAAGTATTGGTTTGAATATTCTCCTAATTTAATGCCTTAAAATTCATATTATTTTTTATTATTGCTTTATTATTAATATTTCAGAAAATTTATGAAGCATGATTGAATTTTATATGGCATGTATATGATATTGATTATGGCATTGATGTGCTTACGTATTTGTTCAAGCATGTTTATGTGATTAAATTGCATTAAATATTGCCATGATTATTTTTATAAAAATGTTGTAGCATGCAATATTTTTGATGAAATGATGCAATTGATATGCCATGATTGAGTGGGAGGTTTTAGTTGAGGAAATCTGGGATTTCGCTCCTAAGACTATAATTTTGCGCATAATTATTTTAAATAATGTTAATAATTACTTGTATGCGAGAGATGATTAGGAGCGTAGCGAGTTTTCGATCTTGCTGCAAGTGGATTGTTTCCATTATTTGATTTGAATTATGCTGCAAAATGTGATATCTTGTGATGCATTAATATTCGTTGTGCTTGATCCTAATGTAGTTGAGAATTGCTGCCTAGAATATTGTTGCTGATTTGAACAAAGGGGAGATTGTTGGATGGCGAGAACTATACATGTTGTCTGGCGCCATAAGACCCAACACCTCCTAGATGAGTAAGGTGTCTTGGAGAACCTTGATCAGATCATGCATGAGAGCCTGAAGTAAGGGATATTGTTCAACATCATCGTGACCTTGCGGCCTACCAAAATTGGCGCACGAAAGATAGTTATGCGTGCTTTATCATGTTAAGCTGCATAACAATCTAGTTGATGAGTTTGAACAATATCAAACTGCCCAAAAGATGAGGCATGCTCAAAGGAACCAGTACGAGGTGACCATCCTGTCTAAGCTGTGTAAATTGAACTTGAAGTTCAATAGATATTATAAGAAGGCGCATCACTCGATGAAATAGCATTTGAGTACGATGTTAGCCTTGATTTGCAAGCTTAGGATAGTTGGGGTTGCCTTGACTAATGAACAACGGGTTCAAACTTGAATTGATCCTTTGTTGACTCTTAGGAACACATGAAGGCAAACATAACACTTAATGAAAGTGTCATGACCTTATAGGTCATTCCACGCCATCTTAAGTTGGAGAATGAGTGCCTGAAGGCTGCCAAACCTGCCACTGATGGTTTTTTTGCCAATGTTGTTGAGTCAGACTCGCGCAAGACATATGGGTCTACGCGCAAGAGGGATGGATAAGGCTTCTGGGAAGCTTAATGAACCTATGCCAAAGAAAGGCAAAGACTACTAAGCGCCATAGTGGCAAGCATGGTAGTGAAGCTAAAGCTAAGATGATTTGTTATAGTTATGGAAGATCGAGATGCTTCGCTCGTATTTGTACTGAGCTTTGAAGCTATTTCAAGTTATAACTAAGTCAGGCTTGAGTTTTAAGGTTTGTCTTTGAAGGGCATTAAAGTTGATGTTCTTTTGGGAATTGTGGCTTTGTTCAAGATGGTTTGAGATTTGGACCTTGACTATTCTAGCTACAGTAGGTCCATATTTCATATCTTTGATTGCTACGCATGATGATGTTTACAATGATTATGTGATATGGCATGCTAGATTGGGCCATATAGGTCAAGACATAAAGAGTAGACTAGCTAGAGAAGGCCTATTAGGCCCACTCGCTGAGGTGTCTTTACTTACATGTGAACATTATCTTGCTGGAAAGGCAACTAGAAAACCATTTTGAAAAAGCTAAATGGGCATCTGTATCATTGCAATTAATCCATTCTTATGTTTGTGGCTAAATGAATGAAAGGGTAATGTATGGCACAAATTACTTCATCACATTCATAGATGACTTTATGCGATTTGGTCGAGTTTATTTGAGCTCCCACAAGTCTGAAGCATTGAGTTGCTTTAGACGTTATGTTGCTCTGGTTGAGAATCAATTAGACTAAAACATTAAGGCTTTAAGAACTGACCGAGGTCGCGAGCATCTATTTGAGCTATTCAAGGAGCTTTGTCATGAAAAGAGAATTTTGCGACAACTAACGATTCCAGGGACTCCGCAACAAAATGGTGCAGCGGAAAGGAGGAATCGTACCCTCTTGGATATGGTAAGGTCAATGATGGCGCAAGCAAATCTTCTAATTTCGTAATAGGGAGATGCATTACTTACTGCAGCCTATGTCCTTAACCGCGTGCCATCCAAGTCAGTGTCTTCCACTCCATATGAACTCTGGACCGGCGAAAAACCTGATTTAGGTAATTTGCGGCCTTGGGGATCAGCTGCTTATGTTCACACAACTTCTCACAAGGATGGGAAATTAGGCCCTAGAGGGAAAAAGTGTATCTTCATAAGATACTCAGAACATTCCAAAGGGTATGTGTTCGTAGGAGAGCATGGAGATGGAACAGTGACTGAAATTGAGTCACGAGACGTGGATTTCTTAGAAAAAGATTTCCCAAAAAGAGGGGAAGTTGAGAAAGAGATAGATCTCTATGAAAAAGAGGATCCAGATATGGGAGCACCAAGTGGTCTGATTGAGAATGGGGGAGCAATTCCTCAAACTCTCGGGGACGATGGGGGCGATTTACCATCAAGTTCATCTATGCCGATAGATGAGGATCCCCAAGCTCAGTTGCGTAGAAGCCAACGTGGAGGTGTCCCTCGTCGCCATTTTGAGGTTGAGGGGGAAGCTTTCATGATTGCTCCGCAAGATGAAGCTGAGTCTAAAACGTTCAAAGAGGCTCTATCTTCCCTTGCTGTTCAAGAATGGACTAATACAATGAATGATGAAATGGAGTCAATAAGGACTAACCATGTCTGGGACTTGGTTGACCTACCACCTGGGCGGAAGACTATTGGGAACAAATGGGTTCTCAAAGTTAAACGCAAGGCGGATGGTTCCATTGAAAGATATAAGGCTCGCCTAGTAGCGAAAGGGTACACACAACAAGAAGGTGTGGACTATGAGGAAACCTTCTCACCGGTAGTGAGGTTTGCCTCAATTCGCTTGATTCTAGCCATAGTTGAAAATTTTGACTTGGAACTTTACCAGATGGATGTCAAAACTGCATTTCTCAATGGAGAGCTAGATGAGGAGATCTACATGGATCAACCTGAGGGCTTTGTGGCCAAAGGTCAAAAGCGCAAAGTCTGCAAGCTCAAACGCTCTATTTATGGCCTAAAGCAATCATCTAGGTAGTGGTATCTTAGATTTCATCAAGCTATTATTCGGAATGGCTTTGAGATGATTGAAGAGGACCATTGCGTGTATGTTAAGAGATCCAAGGGTAGTTTCGTCATTTTGTCATTATACATTGATGACATACTATTGGCTGGAAATGATATGGAGATGATTGTCACCACTAAGAAGTGGTTGTCCTCAAATTTTGAGATGAAGGACATGGGTGAAGCAAATTATGTGCTCGGAGTTAAGATCCTAAGGGATCGTTCAAAGAGGCTTCTTGGTTTGTCTCAAGAGACGTACATAAAGAAGATCCTTGAACGATTTCAGATGCAAAATTGCAAACCCATAGACACTCCTATCGCAAAAGGTGAGACTTTAAGTCTTCAACTGACTCCAAAGACATCTGATGAACAGAAACAGATGGCTCGTGTTCCATATGCTAGTGTTGTTGGTAGTCTTATGTACGCCATGATGTGCACTAGGCCAAATATCAGCTTTGTTGTTGGTTTGGTTAGCAGATTGCAATCTAACCCTGGGCTTGCTCATTGGAAAGCAGTGAAGAGGATATTGCGCTATCTTAAGGGAACTGCTGTTTACATGCTATGTTATCACGGTTCAAACTTAAACCTAATAGGCTATACTGATGCTGATTGGGGTGGTGATTTAGATGAGCGCAAATCAACTTCGGGATACGCATTCTTGCTCAATGGTGGTGCTATTACTTGGAGCAGCAAGAAATAGCCTTGCATTGCTTTATCCACTATGGAAAAAGAATTCATAGCGTGCTCTGCAGTTGCGCAAGAAGCTGTTTGGCTAAAGCGATTTCTTGGGAGCTTAGGAGTACCCGGCGCCTTAAATCCAGTGACCATTCATTGTGATAGCATGGCTGTAATCGCTTATACCAAGGATCCAAAGTATCATGGTAGAACCAAACACATTGATATGAGGAACAACTACATTAGGGATTTGATAGCACAAAAGGAAGTGATCTTAGAACATATATCTACTAGTCATATGGTTGCTGATCCCTTAACTAAGCCTATTCCTAGGGACGCTTATGTGACTCATGTAAAGTCTTTAGGACTTCATCGATGGTGATTATGTTGTTTTGATCATTTATGTTGAACTCTTCGTTTCTGGATATTAATAAAAGTCATGCATTTATTCTATGAAGAATTGTTTGCACACAAGATTTAGGAGTATGTCAACAGGCTTTAGATTGGCTCACTCACATGAGCAATCGCCTTTGGCGCCTATGAGGGGTGAGCAAAGATGAGACACAAGCTACTAGCGCTTATTGAGAGCGGCAAAAGCATAATTAAGATGTCGCCTTGGTTGGAGCCAAGATGAGGTCAATATAGTAATGATTGACTAAAGGACCGAAAATGGAGTGACCCACAATCCATTTAGCCTGTAAAGAAAGCCAGATGTGAGATCTAATTTGGGGCCTAAGAAGGCGAGCAAATAGGATGCTCAGGTTAGGCGTTAAAGGAGCGACTAAACTAAGATCTGTACAATGTTGAGTTTGACATACTCTCTTATTAGAAAAAATATTCACTCCATTGTAGCATGTATTTCATACTACATGTGCTCTGATGACCTATATGGGAGGTGGAAGAATGGATCCCTGCTTCTTCACCATGTGAGTCCTATGAAGGTTTAGATAAACCTTGCATTGTGCCCTTAGTGACCTTTGACTATGTCATAAGGTGTGGAATGGATGTTTGCTACTTTGGTATGTTACCTAAGACCATGGATGATTCGGTTCTACGGGGCATTACTGGGAAAGCAGTCTGTTTCAAACCAAGTGACATGAGGGCAAGAGGGAAGACAATTTGAATCACGTCATGCACTATATTCAAGGTCGACCCATTATGTCGCTTTTGAGAGCTTTGATATAATGTGAATATATGTTGCAACATTAGGAAAGATTGATTTGTATGCTCATTGAGGGATTTTGAGATTCTCAATCTGATGTGATTAAATTGGTCTAGGGTACATGAGCCACTAAATATCTTTATAAAAGGGTAGATGTCTCTATGCTGGCTCTAACGAGTTCCTAGTATAGAGCTCCCGAAATTCAAGGTAACTCAGTGGTCGCACGGTTCATTAAGCTGTATGAACTTGGCATTGGGATGGTTGAGAAGGCTTTATGATGGCTCCCCCATCATGTGTGAGTGGGAGATGTTGGACATTTGGGTTTTACACCCATGATGGTCCAGCCCAACAAAGGAGTTATCTTGGTAATTTAATCTTAAGATTAAATTAACAAGATAATTAGAAATAATTAGAGATAATTTCTGAATAAAATTCCTTGGGAATTATATCAGAAATGATCTAGCTAGTATTCAAGTGGAATACAACCACTCATATATAAGAGAGAAAAATAAAACTACTTAAGTTCAATTCTCTTATTTTTTCCATCAGAAAGTTAGAACTTTCTACAGAAAAGCTTCTCCCTCCATTGTCAAGCAAAAAGGGTTTTTGCACTGTGAAAAGTGAGGTTTCTGCTCATCCTTGTAGCAGAAGTCCACCACGAGTATCGAAAATCAAGAAACACCGTAATTGACCCACCAAGATCCTGGTTTGATTTCTTTCGCTTCCGCAAATTATTTCTTAACATGATTAATGACTTGATCCATGCTTTGATTGCTATGCTCCATATATCATGTTAATCCTACATTGACATCCGAGCTTAATTGGGTCTTTTCGTGTTTGTGATCTCAATTGATGGCTTTTTGGCATTTTTTTTTATTTTAATAGAAAAGCATGAAATTAGGCCTCGATATTCTGGTGATTTGATCATAATATGATGATTATATGATCTGCTATTTTTGAGGTTAAAATGGCTTGTATCGATTGAGATTTCTCGGGTCAAACTAGTTAAAACCGTAACTTTGACCATAAATTCCGATCTGGGCAGACTACGAATTGATGCATGAAACTTATACAATTAGAATCCTTATTTCCGTAGCTTTCTATAATCATCATCAAAACATGACATATCTAAAGATGGTTCACCACAAGGACCGCTTCACCAGCCTTCAAACTGAGTATTTGCAAGAGCAATTTGTGAACATGAGAGAAAGACTTGACACGGGAATGGTTAACTATTTCTGATGTCAGGTTCCTGCCTAGAAGGTGCCATGTAGGACCATAAACAGCGGTATTAATGGTACGTTGATTGCTACTAACAATTCTGCAAGTGATAATTAGAGCCGGAGGACGATCAGCAAAAACAGCACTATTTTGGATAAGGAAACGGTCAGAAATGAAGATAACAGGGCGAGTGATAATATGTACCATGGGACCAAACTTTGAGTGAAGGTTTCTAAGAATTGGTCACCAATGATTGGGAAGGTGAAGGGGCCCTGGAGGAATTATATATGGCTGAGTTTTCTTGAAGGGAAAAAAGGTTTAAAAAGGCTTTAAGGATTGCAGGAATGCAGATGGAGTATATGATATTGATGATGAGCCAAGTTTCCATTCTGGGGACTCAAAATAGAGATATTGGTGGCCTGAAGTTAACTTAAAGCAGAAGATCAATTAAAATATCCTGGCTTTTGGTTTTACCCAGTAGCATAAATAAACTCTATAAATGCTAGTCTAATGTGGGTGGGATTTGAACCATAGTTTAATTGTATTGACAAGGATGACTAAAAAATTCACTTACCGAGTCTCCAAAAATGGAAAACTAATTTTATATGTGTGATGATGCTGCCATTTGCACAATGCCAAGAAAATGGCTGAGTCTCCAGTACCAAAGCACATATATAATATAATGCCATATTCAAGTGTCATGAAGACAGTGAACAAGTAACAATTCAACCACAACTTCTTCTTTTTTTTTTTTTTTTACAGTAACACAGTAATGAAGACTCACTGGTTTATAATCTCATGGCAGCAGTATTCTAAAACTTATTGGTAATAAAGATGAACTCAACTTCAGAACAAGTATAAAGTAAGATGAATCAATATAACAAATGTTGCTGATTTGAGAGGCGGTGTGTGGTAGGATGCATGGATGAGTTACAGAGACATGAACATTTTTGCAAACAGGTATTTGAAGTATTTCATGGAATAAACAGGCTAAGCGAATTTTGTTTATCTGGTCATTTTCTATTTTGTTAACAACCTGAGATGTAAAATTTATGAGGAAAAATTACATTAAAAGACCAAAAGCTCTTTCCCATTGATAATCATCAACTGAAATCAAGAGTAAGACTAAAGTATGGCATGTCACAAGCCTATTTGCATTGGCAACATATAACATTGGTGCTAAAAGTTGGGACATTTCCCTCTACTTGTCTACGCGCTGATGTAACGGGGGCAGCAAAAGTTTGAAAGCAGAAAAGATACCATAATCATTTAGTTTCAAAAAGTTTTACTTACAATTGCATGTGGTCTATAAAACAACTGATGCTGAAACAAGCACAACAGCTTTTCCTTCAGAACAGGATCCTCTGTTTTCTGATGAATCTCATTTCTGTGTATTATCATACAAATTGAGCTGCATCATCTACATTTATCAAGGTTCTTAATATTACATTATTTTCTATTTTCCCAAAAAGGAAAAGCATAATAAAAAAACCCTCAGCTTGTTGAGAGTTCCCACCCCATCTCAGCTTCAGATGTCTTACCTGAGCAAATTAAGATCAAAAGCTTCTCAAAGGAGGATTTTTGTTTTCCCCCTTGTTGTTCCTCTGTTTTCGTAGCAGGGCCTGGGCCAATGTGAATCTTTGCTTGCTTTTATTGGGCAATTAATCCATGACTTTTTTTTAAGGTTAAAGAAAGTCTAATATATATACCTCTCTCTTTCATTTTTCTCAGTTAGCTTTCTTACTTCTAGCTGCAGAGCAATAGATAGACGATGATAATATATAAGATGGGTCAGTCTTGGTCAGGTAATTTTTTATTTTTCTTTTTGGTTTTGTTTTTGTAGTATTTGATAGGAACAATTTAGATTTCAAATTGGGTATAAATTGTATTGTAAAGGTAGAAAATCATATTTAGTAGAAAACCAATTTGTTCAAAAAGATATTAAAAAATACATTGGAATCGATCGTATTTAAAGGAGTAATTTAGATATACATTTAAGTATAAACTGTACGATTAACCCTCAGATGCGATATTTGTTTGTTTTTTGTTTTTGGGATTGTTTTTTATTGAAGATTTTTTAATATTGTAATATATTAATTAACTAGCAAATGCACATGCGTTCCACGTGTGTGTTAATACTTTATAAAACATAAGAATTAAAATAGTAAATGGCATATATTAATTTATTATAATATATAACATGAAAAATGTTAAAGATAAAAAACTATTAAAAGATAAAGTTTTAGAAATCACTCTAAGGGGAAGATAAAACTTTCCCACCCTTTTGGATGAGACTCAGATCTCACTCTCCTTAACAAAATTCTTGGATCATTATCCAATTTTTTACCAAACAAACTGATGAAATCACTGAGGAGTAGATCACTGTCCTTTTTTGAATGATCACCCCATACTAAACACACACTTAGTGATTAGATCACCAAGGTAATGAGATCGCCACAGTGGTCTTGAAAAGGCTACCAAACACATACGAAAAGATTGCAGAAGATAAACATATATGTTATGCATGTGCATATAATTTTATTTCTTTTATGTTCAGTTTAAATTAATAATTACTTTTTTCATATATAATAGATTCAGTAACATTACATCCTTAAAAATTTTAATTTTCCTTTTAATTGTCAATAATAAGGGTAACAAAGTTTCTAATTTATGGTTACCAAAAGATCTATAGAGGCTATCATCAACAAATTAAATAAATTTCTTAATGTTCCAAAAAACAAAGAAAAGAGTTATCAATTTTCTTATTCAAGGTTATTTGAAAAAAAAAACCAATGGTTATAAAAAAATTGAGATGCTATTAACTAATAACCTTATATTGGTTACCAATTTTCTTATTTAAAATTACTAAAAAAGGTACAAATGTTTCAAAAAATTAAAATGCTATCAACAATCTTGATTATATGATTCCTTAATAATTTTATTAACTTTTCATCAATAAAAAATGATATCGATTTTCTTATAAAAATTACTAAAACGCTACTTTAGTTATAAAAAAAGTTCTGATGTTATGAACAAATTTAGTAACCTTTATACCCTTAGAATTTGTAGTAGACTTTTATTCAACAATGATGGTTTCGATTTTCATATCTATGGTTACCAAAAAAGTTATATAATTTAATATTGTATAGTATTATAAGAATATTTAGTAATTTTACATTCTTGAGAATTAGTAGCTTTTCTGGTCTAATCCTAACTTTGTATCTGGTCTAAATTTAGTAGGCTTTCATCAATAATAATGGTTACTAATTTTCTTATTTAAGATAAGTAAAAATGTCATGGAGATTATCAAAAAGGCTATAGTCCTATCAACAAATTCAGTAAGCCTACTCCTTAGTAACTTAAATCATTTTTCATCAATAATGATGATTTTTAATCCTCTCATCTAAAGTTATTAAAAGCAATTACAATGGTTATCCAAAAATGTTTATCATTATCCACTAAATTATATAACCTTACAATACATTATTAGTAATATTGGTTACCAATTTTCTTATCTTAACTTACTAAAAAGGGTATAAAGGATAACCTTACATCCTTAATATTTTTAGTATCATTTTTTGAAAATGAAGGTTCAAAATTTTATTATTCAAGTTTACTAAAAAATCTATAAGAGTTATTAAAAATGTTATGATATATTCTATCAATAAGTAATCTTAAATTCTTAGTAATTTTAGAGCTTGTTTGGCATCGTCTCCGTTTCCTGTTGCCAATTTTCTGTTTTTGGAAACAAAACAGTGAAAACATGTTTGACAGACTGTTTCCGTTTTCAAAAATTTTGGAAACAGAAGCAGTATTTTGGAAAAAAGTGGAAGTAAGAATTTTGTGTTTTCATGTTTTTCCAAAACACAGAAGCACAATAATGAACAGTAACTCACATGTTTTCAAACCTTTTTTTTAACTTTTTTATTTAAAAACATACAAGCAAATTGTATATCCAAACATGTTTTTGTTTTTGAAAATTGACAGCGCAATAAAAATAAAACGAAAACGAAACAAAAACAAAAAAAGAAAAACGAAAACGATGCCAAACGACCCCTTAGTTGCTTTTCATCAATAATGAACCGATTTTCTTCTCTAATTAAGGTTTTTAAAAAAAATTTAAAGGTTATAAAAACAATTATAATTTTATCAATAAATTTAATAATCTTACATTTTAGTAACTTTATTAAATTATCGTTTAGTGGTGAAGGTTATAAATTTTTTATATATAATGTTAAAAAAACATAATTATTATAAAATAGTATAGTATTATCAACTAAATCAATAACCTTAGATTTTTACTAATATTGGTTATCAAATAGTATTATCAAGAAATTTAGTAACCTTACAATTTTAGTAACCTTAATATCATTTTATCAATAATAAAGGTTATCAATTTTCTTATTTAAAATTACTAAAAAAAACTCTGATGGATAATTATAGAGATATTTATAACAAAATATATTGCGTTTTGTTTATGAATATATAGGTGGATGGTTATAAGTTGATTAGAATTTTAATTTTATTCTTTTTATTGTATGTGTATATGTAGTAGTATATTTTTTTTTGAGATATAGTATATATAATTTTTAATCAACCTTAAAGTTTCACAAAATTTTTCACAATTAAACCAATCACACTCGGACCTGTAAGTCAAATTGTATAAAGTTATAACTAAACTTAGTGCAACATGAGGAAGTATAAAAATTGGTTCCTAATTACTAATACATATTGTCACGCCCCGACCCGAAAGTCGAGCACGGACAACCGCCGTGTCACCTTGAAACACGTGCCGGCCGGTCACGCATTCCAAAGCAACACGAAACGTCAATATCAGATCAAAGATTATGAAAAACATGAATTAAGTATAAATTTAAAGAACTGAAGTTTTCAAATCAAAGTAAAATGCGGATTCGTCAAAACCGACATTAGCGATAAAAATATTCCATAAATCGAAAACAAAGTCAAAGCCAGATAATAAATCAATAGACAAGGAACAAGGCACGATACTGACAAAGAAAAGAGACAATGCCAGTGGGACCCGTTATGTAGTGAGAAGTACCTCTAAGGGCAGTGAATACAGCCTATGCCACCGACTCGACCGCCAAAGAAAACGCAGAGTCCTAACTACCCTGAAAACACAACAAGTAATTGAGGGATGAGTACACGAATGTACCCCGTGAGTGAGCCACCCTCAAAAGAGGACCAGAAGAGGGTGGGGTGCACTCACAACTAAAACTGTAAATAAAATCAGGTTACAAAAACATGGTTAGCAATAAAGCAAGTAAGTAAAATCATGTATCATTTTCATAAAACAAATGGGCTGCCAATAAAACCTATCCAGAGTGACCTTGGCCCGAGTCAACCTCCGGAACCGTCAGAAGCATTTTCGTCATAATCAAATAATATAATAAAAATTACGATTTTCTTATTATCCCAAACAGGCACGTTCCCCTGACGTTGGCCTGGGTCCGGTACTGCATGGTGGCCGCAGCACACCCAGTTTAGCTCCCCCATGCACACGCCGAACCGGTACATATATATGGCGTGTCGGGCCTGGAGCGACGAACCATGTGGATCCAAATCAAACCATGGTCCGCCAAATGAGTCCAACTACTAGCTAGTGTACCACCAAAACAAGCCATACGTACTCCCTGGACTGCGTCCAGTCCACGAGTCCCCGTATGCTTTCTAATTGTGTCATAATCAAAACCAAAAGTCATTCATGCACCCAAAACAATTTATTAAAACCATTAATAAAACATATTAATAAAACAGTAATAAAATAGTTCCTCAACGGGTTCTTCGTTGAGGACAGCCCACTCACAGTTCAGGGGACTCGTACACCCCCAAAGTCAATCCACTGTGAGCCTAGCCGATGTCTCGATCAGCGCCTCAGCCGTCTGATTGAGAAGCACGTGCAACACAAGAAAATCATTAAAACCAGTATCATAATCAAAATTTATAAACCACAGTAAAGCAAAGACAATCGACCAGAACTAGGGTAGTAAACCAAAATACCAAAATAGTTAGATAAAATAGAATAAATAACAAGAAGTACATAACCCAGACCCCATGATTTCACTTAAACGATCTTAGCATAACTACTGAAGACTTTTAGGGTTGTAGGACGAGTTTCGGATTCAAAATATGCTTTCTAGAATTTATTTAATCAATTCTAGCCTTTAGGGGCAAAACTGTAATTTTAGCTGATAGGGGCAAATACGTAATTTTAACATCTTAAGGCTCGTACGGTAATCCTTTAACCTTACATGTTCAATTATCAAGTTCAGATAAGCCAAATCCTTTTCTAAGGGCAAAGTCGTAATTTTACTCGTTCGAGGGTAAGATGGTCATTTACACTTATTACAGGTTTCACAATGTACATACAAATTTATTGATGCGAGCAACATACTCGAATTCTCTCAACTCCACCCTTAAGGGTAATTTCGTAAATTTAATGACTAAGGGGCATAACGGTGATTTCATGAATCGAGGGTAACATGGTAAATTTTACCCAAAATGATTAATACGGTAGCTTACCCATCCAGCATGTGAAATCTTAAGGTTTAATTACATGTATCGCTCTCTTAGGGGTAAAATGGTAAATTTGCCTATTAAGGGTATTTCGGTAATTTACTCTCTTAGAGTACGGTTACATTCCTTACGTGTCATAGTTGTTGACCATACTCAGTCGAATTCGAAATCGTAGCTCAATAGGATAAGTTATTATACTTTAACTAACTAAGGGTAATATGGTAATTCGCCCAC
>AWUE01021238.1:0-18730 GCA_001974825.2 Corchorus olitorius
ACCCCCCCCCCCCCCCTTTTTCTCAAACCAAATTTTCATCTTTTATAATTCAACCGGAATTCACCATGTATCACTGAAACACAATTAATGTTATTTGTCTCAATACTTTTGTGACTATGCAGTCAATTTGAAGTTCTCGCAGAGTTTGGAGAACATTAATTTTGGAGATTTAAGTACTTCCATTATATATACATCTATAAACAAGAATGTAAATGGCGACAATCTTGTTAAGAATCAGTTAGAGACTTAGCTCAACCGGCCAACTCGTCTAATAATTCAAAATATATGACTCATTCTTAAAAAGTCACATTCTTCAAGCCATCCAGTTGGTCTTTAACACATGATTATCTAACTTTGAGTCAATCATGGGAAAGACTCGTACTTTTAATAAAATAGGCATTTGATCACATCCCCACTACCGATACTTGTTCTTACCATTTATCAGTGTAATTATTCTTTAATCAATT
Organism: Corchorus olitorius; assembly: GCA_001974825.2. Taxonomy (NCBI): domain Eukaryota; kingdom Viridiplantae; phylum Streptophyta; class Magnoliopsida; order Malvales; family Malvaceae; genus Corchorus; species Corchorus olitorius. The sequence goes on from AWUE01021238.1 coordinate 468, forward strand.
TCCCAACGACAAAATTTCATCTCCATTCGTTGTTACCAACAATAGATCACCTCATGTAGAGGTACCAAACCTGACAAGATCTTGTTCAATCTCTTTTTCTTCTTTAACTTCTAGCTCAGTTTTATTTTCCAGTCGCTACTTCATGCTGCGAAATTTGATTCAGAACAATATCCGGGAAGTACTACTAAGTCAAATTCGGCAACTCCATGGTGAATACATTAGACGATTCTTCTCCTACCAAACATAGCAATTACTTTCACCAATATTAACTCATTCTTTCACATGGACTTTCTAAGTCAAGTCGTCAAGGTTAACTTACTATTTCTTCATAGCATTGCTCGTATCGTAAGCGATATATTAGATTGAGACTCCAGCGTATAAAAAATCACTTGCAGAATTGGCATCAAAAGCCATTGTCGAGTATAACAAGAAAGGATACGGAATACGTGGGAATGACACAGGTGAAAACAAAAAGTTGTGAGTATTCTCATATCAGCAATTGCATAGAGAATAAATGGTCCGAGAATTTTACATTCCTCATTTTGATCTCTTAACGAGGTCAAATCGCAATGAGGATGTCCTCGTCGAAAATGATCACGTTCTTGGTGGCATGAATCTCTAAGAAGAGCAACAAGTCTAGAATTTTAGGCGACATAAGCGGAAGAGACACGGAGCTTTGGATTAAAAGTAAAATCATTTGAAGAGACACGATGTTAGTATTAAAAACAAGGTAAACCAAACATTTTGATCTTAAAACAACACGTAAACTTAAAAGGCAGATGGACACCTATGTGTCCGGAACTTATCTTAAACTCACTACAGGCCCACTGGACTTATGAAACAATGATAACAACCAGATGCTCTGATACCAATAAAATTGTCACGCCCCGACCCGAAAGTCGAGCACGGACAACCGCCGTGTCACCTCGAAACACGTGCCGGCCAGTCACGCATTCCAAAGCAACACGAAGCGTCAATATCAGATCAAAGATTATGAAAAACATGAATTAAGTATAAATTTAAAGAACTGAAGTTTTCAAATCAAAGTAAAATGCGGATTCGTCAAAACCGACATTAGCGATAAAAATATTTCATAAATCGAAAACAAAGTCAAAGCCAGATAATAAATCAATAGACAAGGAACAAGGCACGATACTGACAAAGAAAAGAGACAATGTCAGTGGGACCCGTTATGTAGTGAGAAGTACCTCTAAGGGCAGTGAATACAGCCTATGCCACCGACTCGACCGCCAAAGAAAACGCAGGGTCCTAACTACCCTGAAAACACAACAAGTAATTGAGGGGTGAGTACACGAATGTACCCCGTGAGTGAGCCACCCTCAAAAGAGGACCAGAAGAGGGTGGGGTGCACTCACAACTAAAACTGTAAATAAAATCAGGTTACAAAAACATGGTTAGCAATAAAGCAAGTAAGTAAAATCATGTATCATTTTCATAAAACAAATGGGCTGCCAATAAAACCTATCCAGAGTGACCTTGGCCCGAGTCAACCTCCGGAACCGTCAGGGGCATTTTCGTCATAATCAAATAATATAATAAAAATTATCGATTTTCTTATTTTCCCAAACAGGCCCGTTCCCCTGACGTTGGCCTGGGTCCGGTACTGCATGGTGGCCGCAGCACACCCAGTTTAGCTCCCCCATGCACACGCCGAACCGGTACATATATATGGCGTGTCGGGCCTGGAGCGACGAACCATGTGGATCCAAATCAAACCATGGTCCGCCAAATGAGTCCAACTACTAGCTAGTATACCACCAAAACAAGTCATACGTACTCCCTGGACTGCGTCCAGTCCACGAGTCCCCGTATGCTTTCTAATTGTATCATAATCAAAACCAAGAGTCATTCATGCACCCAAAACAATTTATTAAAATCATTAATAAACCATATTAATAAAACAGTAATAAAATAGTTCCTCAACGGGTTCTTCGTTGAGGACAGCCCATTCACAGTTCAGGGACTCGTACACCCCCAAAGTCAATCCACTGTGAGCCTAGCCGATGTCTCGATCAGCGCCTCAGCCGTCCAATAATTAACTTTAAGTTCCACTCCATTTTTCTCTCTTTCTCATCCTTCACAAAGCTCCATGCTTAACCAATACCAATCTTTAGGCCCCATCCATTTTGAGCTCTATAGCTATTGCCAAAACCTTGGAGAAATTTGAATCCAATGGTTCAAACATGACAAACAAGGTGAGAGGATCAACTCAAACTAAATGCATGTTAATTTCATGGTGAGCTATTTGGTCAATTGTTGAAGAGATTTCGGTTTGGGAGGGGAAACTTCAACAAAATAAATGTCGAACAAGAAGGTAGTGTTTGTTTTATAGTTGAGATAATGGAAAAATTGCCAAATTGTCCTCTCACCTTTAGGCCCATTTCATATTAATCTCAAATTCTTCTTAATTTCAATTGGGCCCTTAATTTCTCTTCTCCTTTACTCTAATATATATATTAATTTTCTAAACCAAATCTAATTTACGGTATTACACATATGTACTTTTTTTTTGTGATAGATAAATTAAATTTATATGCTATATATATGTATCTTTGGCAAGTTGAAACAAAATTAAAATTGATATCACGCTATTACTCTACCTAATTAATGAATGATGTGATCTAAAATTAATAACATAGCAAAAAAGTAATGAATGGGTGATCTATTGATCTTCAAATGAAAGTATTTTTTTTTCCAAAAATAAAAGAAATTGAATTGAACTGTACCTCAAAAAAACTCAAAAAAGAAAATTGAATTGAACTTCTTAACTTCTCTCCGATCCATTTTGCTCTAATAAAAATTTTCACTCCTAATTTTTCTTTTGTACCTGATTATTTTCTTTCTCGCAATTACTGCAACTTTCATCTACATATATTAAACCTGAACCACATAACATGGAACCTCCTATACAAAGTTTTCTTCTATTATACTAACTTTTGTAATATAAGTTTATTTGGGCCAAATTCAAAAAATTTATAGATGAAGAAGGGCATAACCAATGCACAAAAAAAAAGAAAAAGAAATTACAATCAACTATAAGATCACCATCATTTAAAAAAAATTCCCAAACAAAGTTGGGTTTTTTTTGGCCGAAAAAACAAAGTTGGGTTTTTCCTTTTAAACAAAGTTGGGTTGAAAGGTGAAAATAATACCATGCAAAACAATAATTATGAATAGAACTTTTTCACTTAATTAATGTAGATGATTTAAAATTTAATAAAGGGTATTTTAGATTAAAAAAGAAATAGTAATAAAGAGAGTATGATTTCTTCTTTGACATAAAGATTGATCAAGTTGCTCTGTCATCGATTTTATGGTCAAACTTTTTATTCTGTATTAGGTTTCTTACGGCCAACTACTACACATTCTGTTTCTGTTTGTATTCATCTTCTTCGTAGTGTTGATGGGCTTATCATTTGTTTTGACGACTTCAATTATTGGGTCATTTTATTTTGTATTTAGGTAGCTATTGCACTAATTCTACGAATTTTTATTGTTACAAATAAAGTCAGACATAGGAAGGTTTATAAAGAGTGCATCAAAGAATTGGGTGATAGGGTACATTTGCAGAAGCACCATGACGATGATGTAAAAAGGTAGAAACCATAACCAACCTTAACAACACCAAAGCCACGGTTTTGATATTGTCCCAAATCCAAAAACAAAACCGGTTGATTTATCTTTTTTTTTCTTGTTAATTCATAGTATTTTACCTGATATTGTAAAAATATTAATTTTTGTAAAAAGGTTAGGGTTTTCTTTTTGAGGTAAATATATTAAGAGATTAAAGAAAACATAATTGCTTAATCTAAATGCAATAAAAATACATATTTACCCTTTAAATGAATACTAAACATTTAAAATTATAAAGGTTATTTTAGATTTTTCAGGTAAGGGTTTTTGAAATTTAGACTTATATAGTATACTAGTTAAAGCATAATAATTGATAAATCATATATTCCACACATGCGTACTTTTCATTTTCATAAATTTTGATTAATTAATCATCAAAATTTGGTCATTTAGTTTACAGAAATTTGAAATAATTAATCTCATTGAACGAACAAAAAAAAACTTAAATTATTATACAATTATGGTTATCTTCAATAGGAAGGTTATCAATTTTCTTATTTGAATTTACTAAAGAAACTACAGGGCTGTTAAGAACGAAAGTTAAACATTAATCAATTAAAAATGTTATCAATCTCTGATGCAAAAAAAAAAAAGGAATAAGAATAAGATTATCAATATCCTCATCAAATGTTCATTAATAAGCTATTTAAGTTATCAAAGGTTTTTGAATGTTATCAATAAATTCAGTAATTAACCTTATACTGTTAGTAATTTTAGTAGCCTTTTACCAATAATGGCATTTGCCAATGTTCTTCTTTAAGGTTGTTAAAAAAGTTATAAAGGTTATAAAAATTTTTATAGTATAAGGTAATTTAGTAACCTAACATCTTTAATAAATTTTGTAGCATTTTATCAATTTAATGAGGAGTATAATTTTCATATCTAAGATTAGCAAAAAAAGTTGCGAAGATTGAAAAAAAAAAAGAAGCTATAATCCTATCAAAAAATTTAGTAACCTTATGTTTTTATTACTTTTAATTAATAATTTTCGTCAATTATGATTGTTATTAATCTTGAAATCTAAAATTACTAAAAAAATTATAAAAGGTATTAAAATAGCTATAATGCTCTCTACAAACCTAATTGCACTCTTAGATGATTTTAGTAACTTTTTATATAAAAAAAAGTTATGAATTTTCTTACTTAAAACTATTTAAGATTATATCAAAATAACTATAATGTTCGCTATCAAATAAGTTTTGAATGCTACTACTATATTCTAACTTGTACAAAAAAAATCCCATTAAAATCACTTAATCCTAATTAATCCATAATGGGGAGGGAATAATAAATACTTTTAAGGTTGTTTCCTTCCTCTTTTCATCTTATTTTCTTTCTTTTCTAGACCCTTTTTTGAAGAACTTCTCACCAATATTCATGATACGTAGGAAAATTTATTGGTTTAACAATTGAAACTTATCTAAAATTTCAAACTATGAAGCTCTTGAAATTGATGAGAATTAGCTTTTTATTTTTAATTGAATGCAGCAAGTATCGTTTTTGGAATATAGAAAGTTCGATTTTTCTTTCTTCTTCTATTTTTGGATTTCATATTCTTTTGCAAAATTAATTTGTTTTCACCACAAATTAAATCTTTCGAAATTTTTTAACATCAATTAAGGCAAAGTTGTAAAGAAACTTACAATATTTTTTATTGATTTTATGTTACATCTATTGCATTTTATTATTACGTTTATGTTTAATTAGATAAATTTAGTTAGAATTAATCCAGTGTTGTTACATAGATAGTATTATTAATCAAATATCAAGTGACATGTTCTTTATTAGATGCATAAAAAAAGACGTTTTCGGACCGAGACTTATCGAGTGACATGTTTTTTTATTAGATGCCTAAAAAGACGTTTTAGGACCGAGGCATGATGCTATCAACAAATTTAACAACCTTAATTATATTCTTAATTGATATCTTACATCTTTAGTAAGTAATTAATACCGATTTTCTTACATGAGTAACCCAAAAAAAAAACCTCTAGAGGTTATTAAAAAGGCTACGATGCTATCAATAAAAATTAAGTAACCTTAAATCCTTAGTAACTTAAGTAATAAAATAGTTATCAATTCTCTTACCTAAAATTACTAAAAAACTTGTATTGGTTATCCAAATTCCAAAAAGGTATTTTACAATCTACTATTTTTAATAACCTTACATTATTAGTAATATTGGTCGTTGATTAATTTTCTTATCTAAGATTACTTAATTAAAAGGTTATAAAAGTTACGAAAACATTATAGTACTATCTAGATTCAAATAATCTTACATCCTTATTAATTTTAGTAACTTTTTATGATCAATAATGAAGGTTACCAATTTAATTACTTAAGTAATCTACTAAAAAGGCTAAAACAATTATTAAAATTGTATTTACCAATCCTTACATTCTTAATATTTTTTTTTCCGAAAAACATTATAGTACTATCTAGATTCAAGTCATCTTACATCCTTATTGAAGATCGAATCGGGGTTGGCATCCTGAGACCGTAGTTACTGCCATCTATTTTCCTTTCTGGTACTTTTGTAGCAAAAAAAAGTCATCTTACATCCTTATTAATTTTAGTAACTTTTTATGATCAATAATGAAAGTTACCAATTTAATTACTTGAGTAATCTACTAAAAAAGCTATAAAAGTTTTTAAAATTGTATTTACCAATCCTCAACATTAGTAAACTTTCATCAATGGTGAAGATTTACCATTTTTTTCCCTCAAAAGTTACTGAAAAACCTATAATAATCATAAAAAATGTATTGTACTATCAACTAAAATATTTAATGACCTTTCACTATAATGATACGTACAGTATTGATTTTCTTATCTAAGATTAATTACTTAAAAGGTTATGGAAAACATTATAGTACTATCTAGATTGAAAGAACCTTACATCTTATTAATTTTAGTAACCTTTTATCATCAATAAAGTGTTACAAATTTTATTACTTAAATTTACTAAAAATGCTATAAAAGTTATTAAAATTGTATTTACCAATCCTTTGTTTTTTAATAACATTAGTAAACTTTCATCAACGATGAATATTTGCCATTTTTTTTTCTCAAAAGTTACCGAAAAACCTATAATGATCACAAAAGAGGTATAGTACTATCCACTAATTCAATAACCTTACATCTTTTGTGATTTTGGTTATCATATTTCTTATTACATTTTTTGTAATTTTGATTATCATATTTCTCCAAAATCTCACAATTCAACCAAACATATCCAGACTTGTAAGTCAAATTTCATATAAGGTTATAACTTATAACTAAACTTAATGCAACATAAGGAAGTATAAAATTAGGTGTACAAAAGTGGTTCCTAGTTACTAATTCATATGTCCTTCCTTTTTTTTGGTGATAGAGAAATAATGTTTATACTATATATGCGTATCTTTGGCAAGTTGAAGTAAAATTAAAATTGATATCTCGCTATAACTCTACCAAATTAATGAATGATCAATGTGATCTAAAATAACATAGCAAAAAGGTAATGATCTTATTTAAGGTTACAAAAAAAAACTATAATGATCATTAAAAAGGCAATATACTACTTTCAACTAATTTTTTTTAGATAACTTTCAACTAATTTAATAACCTTACATTCTTAGCAATTTTGGTTATCAAATTTCTCATTTATGCTTACTAATTAGAAAGCTAAACTATTGTATTATATCAAGAAATGAAGCAACCTTACATGCTTAATAACTTTATCAATGGTGAATGTTATTAATTTTTAAGTCTAAGATTACTAACAAAGTTGTAGTGAATAAGATACAACACATTATTATTATATATAAAACTATACCAGAAAAAAATTAGTTGAACATTAGTGGTTGATTTATTAAATTAAATTAGATCAATGTCAAACAAAATTTCAAAATTATAAAAGATATTAAAGATCCGATTAATTTATCAATGGTGAATGTTATTAATTTTTTAAGTCTAAGGTTACTATAAAAGTTGTAGTGAATAATATACAACACACTACTATTATATATATAAAACTATACCAGAAAAAAATTAGTTGAACATTAGTGGTTGATTTATTAAATTAAATTAGATCAATGTCAAACAAAATTTCAAAATTATAAAAGATATTAAAGATCCGATTAATTTATCAATGGTGAATGTTATTAATTTTTTAAGTCTAAGGTTACTATAAAAGTTGTAGTGAATAATATACAACACACTACTATTATATATATAGAACTATACCAAAAAAAAAATTAGTTGAACATTAGTGGTTGATTTATTAAATTAAATTAGATCAATGTCAAACAAAATTTCAAAATTATAAAAGATATTAAATATCCGACTTGTTTATTATTAAGAAAACAATATTTATTTATTTTTTGGCCAACAAAACAATATTTATTTTTAGTCAGTACGTTTGCACAAATACGTAAGAATTTGAATTAAAGAAAATACCTAAGAATTTAATTAATGTAAGTATTTCAGTTATTATAGTATTACATTTAATTAATGTAAGTATTTTAGTTATTATATATATTACATAGAAATTAAAAATTAATTGAAATAAGGGTGCGGTAAAAGAAATTATAAATTTTAATATAATAATATATTTAATTTAATTAATAAATGAAATTACATATTGAACTTTAAAAGTTTAATTTGATAAATACATGTTTACCCTTTAAGTGAATACTAAGGGGTCGTTTGACATCGTTTTCGTTTTTTTGTTTTTTGTTTTTGTTTCGTTTTCGTTTTGTTTTTGTTGCGCTATCAATTTTTGAAAACAAAAACATATTTGGATATACAATTTGGTTGTATATTTTTAAATAAAAAAGTAAAAGAAAAAATGGTTAAAAAGCATATGAGCTACTGTTCATCATTGTGCTTCTGTGTTTTGAAAGTGTTTTGGAAAAACATGAAAACACAAAATTCTTGCTTCCACTTTTTTCCAAAACACTGCTTCTGTTTCCAAAATTTTTGAAAACGAAAACAGTCTGCCAAACATGGTTTCACTGTTTTGTTTCCAAAAACAGAAAATTGACAACAGAAAACAGGAAACAAAAACGATGCCAAACGAGCTCTAAACTTTTAAAATTAAAAAGGTTATTTTAAATATTTCTGGTCAATGGTTTTGAAGTTTAGACTTATATAGTATATAGATATAGATATAGATATACTTCTCTCTTTCATTTTTCTCTGTTAGCTTTCTAATCTTACTTCTGCTGCAGAGCAATGGATAGACGATAATAATATATAAGATGGGTTAGTCTTGGTCAAGTAATTTTTTATTTTTCTTTTTGGTTTTGTTTTTGTAGTATTTGATAGGAACAATTTAGATTTCAAATTGGGTATAAATTGTATTGTAAAGGTGGAAAATCATATTTAGTAGAAAACCAATTTGTTCAAAAAGATATTAAAAAATACATTGGAATCGTATTGAAAGGAGTAATTTAGATATACATTTAAGTATAAACTGTACGATTAACCCTCAGATGCGATATTTGTTTGATTTTTGTTTTTGGGATTGGTTTTTTGTTGAAGATTTTTTATAATATTGTAATACTCCATATTAATATTGGTTGATCTCTATATAATTAAAAAAAAAAGAGAGGCGGGGGAGAAACAAATACAATATATAAGCTCATGGAGGAAAGAGGCACCAGCACACTATACTTTAAAGATTGATACATTCTGGTCAGTAGTTTCATCAATTCACAAGTACGAATCTCGTGTTTTTGAAGCCAGTGGCTACAAATGGTGGGTTTCATTTCAACTCTCTCAAAAATGCTACATTAGTTTCCCACTTTCAAATTGTCGAAACGTTCGGGTTCGGGGAACCCTGCTGAGACGATGTTGATAAGAAGGAGTCGCCACTAATCTTTTTTCTAAGGTGTGATTAGCCACCTATCCGATTATTAAGTCTAATATTAACCTAAGAATGACGAAGGTAATACTAAACCTAATACAGTCTGCTTAACCAGAGTCTATGAGTTCGGGAGTTGGTTACGCTCAGAAAAGGATTAGCACCCCCGAGACGCCCGTCAAACGACGGTACCTCTAGTCTAAACTAAATCTAGTGGGTTAATACTAAAGGTTGCTTTTAAATCTTGATTATTAGAGGAAAAGGGTTATAAAAGAAAATAAAACCATTTTTGAAAACCAATGTCGAGAGTTCGGAGAATGTAATCGAACACCGTCTATTAATTCTGTTACGATTCTCTTTCACTGTTTGTTCTCTTGTTGAATCTTCCGCACCGGGAAGAGATTTTGAAAATGCTGTGACAAAATCTTTTGACCATTTTGACTTTGGAAAACTTGATCCATTTTATTAATTTCCAAAATCTTCTTTTGGATTGCTTGATTAAGAAAACATTCTTTTTTTGAAAACACTTACCTTGAAAATTCTTGGATTACCCATTTCTTAATTTTGAAAATCGGCTAAGAGAACATGATTTGAGAAAAAAAAACCTTTTTGAAAACACATTTTATTGCCTCTTTTCATTTTCTGATTTTTCCATTTTTCAATTCTGACCTAGATATTAACTAATGCATGTATGAGATGATGGATGCAAAGTCCAGTTTTTTAGTTGATTAATAAAAAGGAGTTTACTTGAATTGACCTTCACGAACCTAGCCCGGTCCTCCAGGGATATTCGTAAAGATCATTCAATCTCGGGGCGAAATCTCGAGAGGTCGTGCCCGAGCATCTTTACCCGAGATTGGCCCGTCATAGTTTAAACGCCTCTTTATTAATCGCAATTTATAGAGGTGGCATGAAATGCAAACAGTTTTAAATTAATCACAAATAAATATGATATGCATGCAATTAACTCTACTTTAAATCTACTCTAGATTACTAGATTATTACAAACCAAAGGGCTTAATTAAATTGAAATTAAACTAACAAAGGACCAAATTAAAAGAAATTAAAAGCTTCAGGGCCAAATTGGACAAACTAGGGACTTTTCTGCACATCAAGTAAGAGATTAGCAAAATTCAGGAGGCAAAAAATAAGAACAATTGGAAAATCCCTAATATGAATAAACAAATACTATTGAATTTAGAATATGAGTGCACATGAAATTAAAATTACTGAACCTAATTTATTTCGAATTAATTACGAAGACTAGGAGGCTGTTAAACTAGGTTAATTACTTTATTTAATATTAAACTAAACCATGAAATTAAACTAATTCTAGAATTTTTTCTTTTCCAATTTATTGAGACTTAAACTAAATTACCAACTTTATTCCGTTATCTAGAAAATTAAACTAAGTTACTTAATTAATAATAAACTAAATCATGGATTAAGAAAAGTCTATAGAATAAACTAGACCTAACACAAGGATTCACATGCATAAATGAAAGCCCACATATGAATATTACTAAAACTTAAAAAAGCAAAGCAAGGCCCAAGTGCAATAAAGAGAAGAAGCCCAAGAAACTATACCCAAATTCGGAAATGGGCTTCAGCGGATTGGGTCGAGTTAAGTCTATGGACGAAAATAGGTTAGGTCTTGAAACGACGCCGTTTTGCTCCTTATTTCCCGATACATCTATTTCTTCTCTCTTCTTCTTCATCTTTTCTCTTTCAAAGCTGTTTAAAAAAACCTAGCCGCCACTTGAGCTAACCACCATGGACTCATTTCGCCACTGCCGCTTTAGCCTGGAAATCGCGCCTCCACTGGCTCCGCTGTGCCGGGCTTCACTTCCACCGTAGTTCCCGTCCAAAGTCTCCCTAATGCTTCAACAAAACCTTTTGACTTCATATCTGGCCCCAAATGTCTCAACCGAAGCTTCAAATCCTTCGAAAATCCCTTCTCCGAATCCAAAAATGACCTTCACTGATCTAGCCATTCACCACTGTTTGTGTCTGAATCCAGCCTTAGAACAGCTAAAAGTCCTTCCTTTCCCTTCGAGCCTTTAAACCTAAGCCTTAAATCCCGCAGATTCACCAAAACAACATTTCTTCGAGACTAACAAGCCACGACTACCATGAAGAGCAATAAACCCGAAACTCCTGAGACTCTTAAGTGAGGTGAAATCGAAAGAAGAAGATGAGGGAATAAAGCCTACGGAGGACCCCCACAATCTCAGACTTCGAGAGGCTGTGAACATGAGTGTTATTGAACCAAAAAAAAATGAAAGAGTCTGTTGCTTAGAGAGATTTCAGGTTTTTTTCTTTGTTGTATGAGAGAGTACCGTGTGAGATTTACTGTGCTTTTTTTGAGAAAAAATGGGTGTTTCAGAGGGAGAGACTATGAATTCCGTATCAAAGGGTGAGGTTGCTGTATATATGTATCTGGTGTGATTTTTTTGAGAGAGGATGGAAGTTTTTCCTTGTGTTTGAGCGTGTAGATTTTTGTTTAGTGAGGAGAGTTCAAGTGTGTTGTGTGAAGTGAAAAGAATAATCAAAAAAAAAATCTGGAGGGTGAAGAATCTTTGTTTTCTTTTTTGATTGTGATGAGATGATGAGAGGAGGGATCAATTGTGTAGAGAGAGAGAGAGGTTAGAGCTGTCAGAGGGTGTAGGTGAGAAGGGTTGTTGTGATCATTCCAGAATGAGGGTGCGAGGTTCAGTGTATGTTCAGGAGGGAGAGAGGGTGTTCATCTTTTCTAACAAACTTTGTCCTCTCTGCAGGTTGTTGGGAATGAGAGCAACCGTTTGATGTGTTGGCAACCAAGGCCTCTCCATGGTAAATTTCTTCTCCCCTATGGTAACTGTAGTGGGAAACTTTATTGTTTTTGGTACCCTCTGAAATTTGGTTTTGACTATATGGTGAGGTGATTAACTAAATGTTGGAATGCTAATCTGATTATGAATTGAAATCCTCTGAAAATGCTATGCAATGTAACCTTAAATCATGATGGCTGAATTTGCAATGTATCCTGAAATGTAAAAGGCAGAAGAGTGATGCCCCTCTTTATTTTCTGGACTCCAATTGCTACCTAAGAAATGTATGCTGCTATGACTCGAAAATGTATATAAGAGAATGATGACACTATGCTGAAATTGGAAGTGCATGATGTCTAGGAAAGGCTTTCATGTGTATCTTAAAAAGGTACGTAGTGAACTGAAAATGTATATGGCTAAATTTTGAGATGCAGGTTGTACCCCTTCTTTTCAAAGTCCATGTCTTTGGGAGATAAGAGCTGGAATCAAGGCAAGAAAATACCTCAGATGGACTAAGGGCATGCAGCAATGCACCTTGTTTTGTTTTAGTTATTTCTTGTAAGAAAGATGCAACAATTCCTAATTTCTTATAATGTATGCTAAAGTAATAATAAAATCTCTATTTTGATTTTCAATTTTCCAATATTTTTGCTGTATGGATGCAATCTCATATATATGCAATGTTAAGATCCAAAACAGGATGCAAAATGCAAAATGGTCAGCCATCCTAAAAATTAAAGACAAACATGCAAATGACTTCTAAAAATGGACCATGCTTATATTCTAAATGCAACTAAAAAACATTTTTGCAAATGATAACTAATGTCAAATTGATGGAGTTCTAAATGCAACTAATAAAAACATTTTTGCAAATGACAACTAATGTTAAGTTGATGGAGTTCTAAATGCAACTAATAAAAACATTTTTGCAAATGACAACTAATGTTAAATTGATGGAGGATAGCTAAATAAGCTAGTAGGTGACCATAACATTCTCTATGTAAATTAAATGATAAAATTGATTTAAATAAAAGATTAAAATGCAACTACTGAATGCAACTTAGCTTTGAAATACGCAAAAATGCCAAAGGTGCTTATGCTAAGACTTTTTTGTTTTTTTTTTCCAAATGCAATCTAGATGACTAAGAGATGAATTAGTTAAGTTAAAAGTGAACCTAAAATGACCTAAATGCCCCTGAATATACAAATGACTAAAATACCCCTAGATTCTTGAAAATGACCGAAATGCCCCTAGTTGATCCTAATGCCAATTAAGAAATAAATTAATTTAAATTGAAAGGATATAAACAAAAATGGGTGTCTACACAAATTTAAATTGTCGTAAGTATAGTAGGAGTATATATATCAATTAATGGCTTCATTTCTTATATGGCAGGAAATTGTTATTCTGCCCCAAGGGAGTCCACCAAACAAATGGGATGCCCAAATCTATCAGCCTTTACTTGGAAATCTCAGAAAATGATAATACTCTACCCCCTGGTTGGGAGATCAATGCCATTGTCAATTTCTTTGTCTATAATTATGAAATAGACCAGTACTTCTCAAATCACAGTAAGGGTCTTGTTCATAATTCTGAGTTGTGTTCCTACAACTCCATAGATGTTTTTACTTTTGGTTTAGATTCTGAATTATTTATAATGTGATGATATATATATAGATGGGAAGTTGCATCGCTTCCATGAAACAAACCGACTTTATGAATGTGGCTTCAGTTCATCCTCTATCGATTGTTTGACTAATCCTACTAATGGATACCTGAAAAATGAGCAATGCGTGTTTGGGGTGGAGGTGTTTGTGGTAAAGAATCAAGGCAAAGGGGAGACTTTGTCCATGAAAAAAGAACCCTATCCTTCGAATACTTTGACTTGGAAGATTGGCAAGTTTTCCGAGTTGACAGACGAATACTGTTATTCTGAAGCATTCTCTTATGGAGGATGCGAATGGTATATATGGCCTCATTTTAACATAGATTTTTATTGTCATACTCATTTTTGTGTGCATGAATTGCAATTGATGAGGCTTATGCATGCAGGGAGTTGACACTTTGTCCAAAAAGGAGAATATTGCAAGTGGAAGGGAGACTATGTGTCACTCTTTCTAGAAGTCCATAATCCCCAAAACCTTTCCCCTGGGTGGGGAAAGTATCTGCGACTCACGCTGCGAATAAGGAATCAAGTTTCTGACAATCACAAGGAGATGACAGGCAAGCCAAAGACTAACAATATGCATAGATTTATTGTAGGCACTAATATTAACATACAATTCTATAAATTGGCTTTTTCTATTGAGCAGGTAAAGCCATGTTCTGTGCAGCAAGCCCAGGCTGGGGTTTTGCAAATTTTCTATCGCTCACTCATCTCAACAGTCCAACCAATGGATATCTGGCTGGAGATACTTTGATTGTTGAAGGGGAAATTATTGCTTTCTCAGAGGTCAAGGATTTTCCGCAATGAAGATTCAAGATGTTATGATGCTTAGGGCGTAAGAACGTTTCTATTAAATCGTGTAAATGGACATATTTAAGCATGAATTAAACTATCCAAACAATTATTTGCATGTTTGGTCTTATGTCACAGAAAAGTGACCTCTGCAATAAAACCAAAGGTTCTTTACTATTTGACAATATATTCAATTGAAATCTCGGTAAAGAATGGCATGTCAAAAACCTATTTGCATTGGTTCCCTTGGCAACAGATAAAATTGATGCCAAAAATTGGGACATTTCAAGACTCGGACTGATTTTGCCCCTCCAATTGTCTACCAGGAGTTTAAAAGCAAGAAGATACCATAATCATTCAGTTTCAAAAAGTTTTACTTACAATTGCATGTTGTCCATAAAACAAATGATGCTGAAACAAGCACAACAGCTATTCCTTGAGAACATGATCCTCTTTTTTATTCTGATGAATCTCATTTCTGTGTATTATTAATTATACAAGTTCAGCTGCATTATCTACATTTATCAAGGTTCTTAATATTACATTACAGTATTTTCTATTTCCCCAAAAAGGAAATGCAAAAACAAAAAACCCTCAGCTTGTTGAGAGTTCCCACCCCATCTCAGCTTCAGATATCTTACACAATGTTCCTCTTCCTTAAGAAGAGAAAGTAGCTAACACAAGTTCAATGTACGCCATTAGTGCATAAAAAATCAATTTTTTTTTTTAGTATTCAAATTCTAGTTTCTCAAATAGGTAAATATATATCACCCCAACCCCTTCTTCTATTAATTTTGTGCAGCTACCAAAAGCATTCTTGTCTTTATTCCATTTTTTGTTTCTTAAAAATTCTTCTTGCATGTTTACCTAATCATTCAATATATAATAGTATGAAAATGATTCACCTTTTGATAAATTGGTTATTTTAATAACAGAATGTTCATATGTCTGAGGAAACAAGTCTGACTCTGTCGCATTTGAAGTCTGTGGTTTGAATATTGAGGAGCAAGCAAATTTCAAGTTTGTGTGTTGTCTTTAAGATCACAAATGAGTTCAATATTTCACATTGTTTATTTTTCAGACCACAAACAATCGCTGTTACTGAAATTTCACATTGTTTTATGTTGTGGGAGTATATGAACATCATAATTAAATACCAATTTCCAGTACGAATTCATCCAATAAATAAAGAATTCTTCAGCCAATCATCATCTCATCCCCTGCATTTTCTACATTGAGTTTATGTGATGGATTTGCAACAAAATTACAAGAGGAATATCTATAAAATTACATCACCTCTTTCAGCATCTATTTAATTGAACTAGGATTATTGATGTTGTATATGGTATATTTTCAACTTCAATAGGTTCAAGTACAACATGGCACTGTTAAATACAAACTCATCTGTTTCTCTTTAACTTGAGATACAGACTCCTCTCTTTCTGGTTTTGTCAAGAAAGTTCACTAGTATATTGAAAATTTCTGAATTCAATAGCAGGGCCAAAAGCTAAGATTCTGATCAATTTCTTTAATCAGAGTTCCAATATCAAACTTGTCACCAAAACCACATGAGGGTTAATTTGTGAATTGTCTTATAAAAATGCTTTTTAATTAAGGAAATTTTAGGAGTAACTCCTAGTTTTGAGGGAAATGAAGTTTGTTGACTCATAAATTAGCTTGATACATTATCGGTATCCAATCTAGTCATATGTGTACTACGAGATATTTCCTGTACTTTTGTAATTTCAATCTCATGAATTTCAAACTTATTTTCTATTAAAAAGTGCAATGATACTTTTCCACTGTTCATTGCTCAGGGCATGATTTTTAGACATTTTGATAGGTTGCTCAAACTTTTTTTTTCTTTTTGATTTTCTTTATATATATGGGTTGTATTTTGGCTTAAGAACTTACACGCCCCTCTATTTTGTCACAGACAATATTACTTTGTGATGTGTCCATTATACGTCAGGCCACATGTTATCATTTTATTGGTTCCAATATACCATTTATAAATTTTAATATTTCTAACCCTTAAAATAAAGTTTTAATTTTAATTTAGGCTAAACTTAGTGAATTAGTTATATATTTTGTTTCTAAACCCTATAACAATATTATTAATTATGGAATTTATTCTTAAAATAAAAATAAAATTTTAATTTGGGGCTAAACTTAGTGAAATTAGTTTTGTATTTTATTTCTAAAACCCTATAACAATAAATTATTAATTTTGAAATTTACCCTTAAAATAAAAATAAAATCTTAATTTGGGGCTAAACTTAGTGAAATTAAGACTAAACTTAATAAAAAGAATAAAAATAGAAAAAAAAAAAAAAAGAAAGAAGACATGCGCATGGCCTAACATGCGATGGACACATCAGGAGGGAGGGAACATTGTGTGTGACAAAATGGAAGGGTAAGAAGAATTATTCTTGGCGTAATCTGATTTGGACTATTAGCTTGTTTGGGCTTCGATTTACATCTACTTTCTACCAACAAATTTTTTAGGAGGAAAGAGTCAAAATTGCAAACAAAATATTTCCAAAATTTTTTATGCAAAATTTCGGTTTCTTAAATAGTTAAATGACATCTTTTTATTTTCTTCCATTTTTATTAAGAATATAATTAAGATATAGTATTTCATTTGAGCTACCTATTGCAAATTGCAATAGGATACAATATTTTAGTTCAGCTACCTAATGCATTCTTGTTTTTCAATGTTCTACACTCTAGTGTCAAAAAAAAATAAAAAAAAAATCAAACAAACAAACAAAAAATCTCTAGCATTCATGATTCAAAGAAAAATAATAAAACAAGACTTATCAGTCCACGCGACGGTCTTTAAAAAAAGAAATTAGACATCTTTTTATATACTATATCTATATCTATATCTATATATTATATAAGTCTAAGTTTCAAAAACCTTGATCTGAAATATCTAAAATATCCTTTTTAATTTTAAAATTTTAATTATATTTTTAAAGGTTAATATGTAATCTATCCAACCAGATTTTATTTCCATATTAAAAAAGTCTAAAATAATAACAATTATTTTTACGTTAAACAACTTATTATTATAATAATTGTTAAAATTATTATTAGTTACTCCATATCATTACGTTTTTCTTTCCATATTGCAAAATCTAAAATAATAGTAACAATTTTTTTTACGTTAAACCTCTTATTATTATAATTATTAAGCTTATTATTATTATATTAATTATTATTAGTGGTAAAATTATTATCAGTTATATGATCATTACGATTTTCCTTCTTATCTTTTTTATGTATTTTTTCTTCATCTTTTCTTAGATAATTAAGACTATTTCGAAGTTGAGTACATATAATATTGTTTTCCAATAATTTGAAATATTTAAAGTGTCATGGTTTTAATTCTAGCCAAATCAAGTCGTTTTTTTTTCATTTTTCTACCAGATCCCAATAGCCTATTTTATTTGCATAATAAAGTAAAATTCAAAGATGATAAATAAT